>JAHQIW010003916.1:0-15383 GCA_019055375.1 Parelaphostrongylus tenuis | reverse complement strand
GAGTGGATCCGTCCTACATGAGAACTTTGCCAGACTGCTGTCGGAACTGCGCCACGAAAATTCAGCTCTTTCATCGACCTATTGCTATACCGATTGAAAAATGGGTTTGGCGAGGCTATGTGATATCGTCAAAGGTGTTCATCGCCGCACTGCAGTGGGCAATAAAGCAGCCCAATTGGGATCAGAGGACATACGCCCGATAGAAAAGTCCTATCAGACCTTCGTTTTTGCGGATGACATCGTCATCCTCTCAATAAACCACTGACGAAGCAGAGGCGATGCTCAAGGAACTCAAAAAAAGCGGAAAAGAAAATCGGGTTGCGCATGAATTGTTTGAAGACTCAGTCGATGAAAAAACCAATAATGCAATAATAAATAGATCGAACTGAATGATTTCTTGCGCACAGATAATACCTAGTGCTTGTATCTTGGTCGTCAATCGAATATGGAAAACGACATGAAGGAGGAACTACATAGAAAAGGGGAGCAGCATGGGCCGCATTCGGGATTCTGAAGAGCTCACCAATCAAATAACGAACCCTATGTTACGCACTGACCTTTTGATTTATCAGTCCTCTTAGCGTTCTACTATGCAGCAGAGACGTGAAGCCGATTCTTAAACCACGTCAAGACCACTGCAGACGACTCACAGAGCTCCTTAATCGATGTTTTCCGAAAATCAGTCGGCACTCACAACATCTAGCCAGCTTGCACAGCTCAGATTTCTAAAATCAATCGAATCTTTGCGACCCAGTAGAATATGCATGGATAGCGAAACACAAATGAGCCGATCATATAGTAAGAAGATTATCGATCAGATGCATGAAGCGACCTTCCGAGTGAACTCCACGAGATTACACCCGTCTCCGAGGACGATCGCCTATACTTTGAGCGGATGAATTCGAGAAAAAAATTAGGTAGCTGTACTCGCAGCTTCCAGCTTTTAGAGGTCACGGTAAAAACTTACGCCAGCCTCCATGTTCGAAGCAACCAGCAGTATCAACGACATTCGCGAAAAAAGAGACAACTGGAAAATATGCTGGGGCCCCCACAACTCGTGAAGACGGCCCTCCCAAGTGTTCAAAGTTGTCACAGTAAATTAAAGAGTGTCAAAGTAAAGAGCTTGTCACAGTAAAATCTTCTTCTGGCCGACTGCAAGGGATAAGCGTTACCAAATTTGATCACTGCATAGCTTCACGATTGCTTCACATGCAATGATAAATTTGGTTTTTTGTAATCGCCTGCTGATTCACCTTTTTCCCATATATCAATACTCTATCTCAAACATCCCAGCAGTACAAAATTGGTTTATTGAAGGAGAGATAATGGTGAATTGATAAAATACCATCCCTGCAACGATTACAATACAGCGACTAGAAATCTCGTATCTTCCATTGAACGAGTCTAATAAAACTCCATTTTCACACTATAATTTCCCTTTTTTCAACTGTCATATGAATGCTATGTAGATTTGATTGACGGGATAGGGATGAGAATGAGAATAATATCACTGCGCATCTCAACAGAAAGTATTCTATGATATAAAATATTATTAAGTAGTAATTGCGATAAGCGAGCTGCTGGAAGGAATAGATTGTATTAGACGAATTTATGTCAAAATATTTTTGAATAACTCGAACGTCTGCATAGTACGTGGTACAATACTTGTTTACTATTTGTTCCTTTCTCTTTACAGGGTACGATGTGAAATGGAACGATGAAGAGTACTGAGAAACGAGTAAAACTTGTCAACTAAGGCACAACAGATGCATCCAGACAAGGCTTAGTGTCGAAGTATAGTAAGGACACATTGCTCGCTGATGGAATTATTTGCGGTACGCACCATCACCATCAACAACAATACTCCGTAGAGGAGTTACTGACCTAAGAACCAAATTTTTGTTTCCTGAAATTCTAAGTGAAAAGAACAGACTTCATCGATAAGCACTTAAAACATTGTTTCATGTCAAAATGAAATAAGTGAGAATAATACGCCTTTTACAGCAAAAGTAAATAATTACAAAAATGAAATCATACAGGCGGTTATTTGTCTACCACGTTTGGAGCGTAATTCGCCTGCCGGTTTTCTACTCAAACCAGCAACCCCAACGGTGCTGGTTTCCTTCAATTTGAATAAGATCATAAGTTCAAGGAGAATGATTTGTGATCCGCTGATTATCTCGTGCGTGATCATCGTGTTCAGAAGTATTGAACTGAACTCTATGAACTTCTTAGAGGCTCTTTTTAGCTTACAATTTCGACATCTTATCACGAAAGCCACACTAGTAGGTTTCCATGTGAGGAGTAAACCTTACTCAAATAATTATCTTGAGTAGATACATAGCTATGCGATGTCTTGCCTTCTCCAGTATCCAACAGTAGGTGTTAAAAAAGAGGGTCGCTGAGAAAAACACGAAGTTCACAGCGCTTTACCGTTGCAATACAATGGGATTATAAGGAGGTGTTCGGAAAGACTAATATGAAATGTTGTACTGAAGCAGTTGAAAATGAAGTGAAGTCAACTGAGTAAATTGTAATTGGGACGTGACTTGCTGTCGATCCTATCAAAAGAGCTCAAAGTCTAGATCAATAAGACATCTAGCCTTCCGGTGGGTCCACCTCAAAAAATAAAAAGTCGAAAGGATTCGTGATGAGTGTGCCAGTGTCAGTGCACTCCAAACGACCCATGCTCGTTGGCAAAGATGAGGTTTTGTTGATGAGAATTAAGTAGTGGTCGAAAAGGTAGCTAATGGCTCTCGATACTTTTATTAGGAACCAAATAATTTTCAATGTGATTTATGGCGAATTGTGAACTGTGAGTTTAATATTTCTGAATCATTTCAGTCCATTTAAATTTAGAGGAAAAAGAAATGTAAGGATTTTGCTTGGTGCAGTAGATAACATGTGACTTCGCGAAACGATTAAACACAAGATCGATACCCATCCGACGTTTTCAGATTTGATCGTGTCCAACCTTTTTTTGATTGTATTCACATGGTATCCTGCTCTGAGAAAATACGCAGAGAGCGAAAATCAGTTACTGCACTTTACGAAATACAGTCAGATAATTTGTTCAAGAGTATCCTGGTATAGATTACCTGGAACAACTTATTATTGCAGCTGCTAAAACAATTTGGTTGCGGCCACTATGGTTAGACAATAGTTAACCTCTGCTCAAGGACTTACTGTCTCATTGTAGTTAGGAGGTGTTCCCGGGTATCGGATTCCAAAGTACAGCAGAGACCTCACTCACCCAGCAAGACCACTCAAGTTGGTTTCTACCTGGAAGTCCAGCTAGAAGTAAACCATACCAAAAATCAACACCCCCATCCCCATGATTTCAACCAGTCGCAAGGTAGCAAACCGTACCCTAGTCCACAAGAGTTGGACACGTCCTAGTGTGGTGACAATTTGAGGAAAGCTCACTCTAGGCCAAACCAGGACTCCAGGAAATGGCTAACCTAACACAACGTCTACTTCAGTACTCCGCACAGTAGGTGATCCCGTTACGACACATTGGATTGTTAGAAGACTGGTGAGAGGCGACCAGATCTCGGGTTGTTCAACGCGATTTCATTGTAAGCGGGCATAGCGAACACCTCCACAATAATCTATAACAACTGATGTCTCCTTTGCACTCGTAACATCTAAATGAACTCTTCAAATATAGAACTATACGCTCTTGTTGAAGCAGTTCGTCACATACAATTCCATGTGATCACACTACAGGAACCAAAAAGGTGGAAAACCGACAAATGAAAAATAGACGATGAGACTCTCGTCGTTCATCAGAAAACGTTTCCGTTTCCAAATGTCCGGAATGACGGCTTTATAGTGCACCCATATGTCTACCATCAAACCACTTCGTAGAAAATCGTCTCACCGAGATTGCTGTTCTCCCTTTTCAACTTCTGCGTCAAAGGAAAGTCAGTATCATCAACTGCTATTCATCAGCTCTTTTGAAGTGTGCGAAAGTCCTGCCGTCTTTTTAAATATTTCAGCAGCTAAAAAAGCTGCACAAACAAATGAATTCATTCACTTTAGGGGAGGTTTATGTCGATTAAATTAGCTATTATAACAATAAGCTACAAAGTTTATAACATATTCACAAAATTGCCTCCTTTGGTCCCTTTTTACAAAGGTCACTGTATAAATTTTCAGTGATGGTCACACACGTACACGTTTTCACCGGATGACAAGATATTTACAGTAAAATCACTCTGCAATCGCCAGAATCGACAACAACTTCTCAATAAAAATCAGCAGAAGCCCGCAGTCGCAAAAGCCATTGGCCACAGTCTTCTTGCGGTCTCAGTGATGGCATGAGCCCATATTAGACCACCGAAAAAGCACCGCTGTTCCTCGTCAATGGAGGTGTCAAAATCATCACTGCCAGCAATAAGCAGCAAGTTTTACGGGGCGTACTGGAGCCTTGAAGCACTTGAAACTTTGGCGCCGACAAATTAACGGTTGAGCTGGACTGAGGTGCTGCGCATTCGACCCATTCAACGATTTCCAATTGTCAAGAGCAGCCTCCAGGCTTTTGGCGCAAGGACATTTACCGTCAAACTAGCTGGATCATAGGACAGTGGGTTACCACTTATGGCCCATGCGGGTGGAAATGTCTCTGGTACTCGTTGTGCTAGCAGAGACGCGCTCAGAACGGCTTCGACAAACGCCCCGGACAGAATAGCGGTGGAAACGTGTGCAAGCTACGTTGAAAATTTTCGTAAAAATTGTTTATGCAACATTTTCTTCCCTAATAATCATTTCTTGAGCCACGCATGTCAGTGGTCTATCAAAGAGGGCTGACATGCGTAGCTCAAGAAATGATTACCAGGCATATTGGAATTTGAGCTGCGTCTTAAGAAAACACTTGGAACGAAAAACATCTTATTCCCGTCGAAAATATCAGAAAAAATCAACAGCACTTATGCGCACTCTGAAGTCAGTGAGATTGAATCAGGTGTGAAATAAGACAAATCGGAGGAGGTCGTTCCCAATAAAAATATCTCCTCCAATTTATCTGTGGAGATTTCAATACCTGATTACAAGCAGTCAGCGTAAGTGAGTTCAGGTTGAGAAAAATCGAAGTGGGAGAACGAAACACCGTCGAAACTGTATACCTTCTTGTAGGACTCTTGCCTACGGCACGTCTCTTCCATAGAAATTCATCTCTCAAGAAGAGAGCAAACCATCAATGGATATGGTAGTCTCTCGACGACGCGACTCATGCAAAGATTGATCATATACTTGCAAACTGAAAATGGCGTCTTTCTGATGGTACTTGGATTCTGTACAGGATTTGGTCACCGCTTTTTTACGAGAGAAGACTCGATTCAGTCATTGGCTGAAAAAAAGTGCTGTCAGCCTCTAAGACGAACAAATTAGATCGTGTGTGACGAGGATATTCTCAATAAAATTTTTTAGTCATATTGCTGACAGGTAAAGGGGGACTCAACCGAAGGCTGTAAATGCATGTCGGTGGTTGTAAAACGTGTGCCGAATTAGCACCAACTACTAACACAACAAGTTCAGATCGCTATTTATTCACTCCATTCTAGCACTTCATGATCCATCTGATTGCTATATTAGATTTCTAATATGTATGTGAGTCAGTTCATCATCTGAAGTGAGCAGTATATGGATGATTCCACTGCTTGATTGTTTTGAGGCTTTTGCAATAGATTGAGGTGTGTGAACTGATTTTTCATTGAGACTGTAGGCTGGTACCGTATACGCATAGTTGACTAAATCTAGAATTTTGAAGACCAAGATGAGTGTCATCATTGAATGAAGAGCGCGTTGGAACGAAATAAATTGCCTATTGGCATAAATTTGAAGCTGATGTTCCAGATATCTAGTGATGGATGCGGAAGAGATGTCAGTCGTTGCTGATATCCTTATAGATCCCTGCAAAGAATTTACTCTGAATACACGAAGAATACAGCATTAGGGTGAGGGACCAGTGCGTCTAACTTAAAAGGGAAACGACGCGACTGCTTATCTTTGACAATTTTGCAGCTGAAGTCTTTATTCCAATGTGAGAGAGTTGAAAGCGAAACAGGGCAATGATGAATCAGTAATTCAACTGAGGTAAAATCTTTCAGCGAGTTTTTATTCTGATGATAATTGTTTTCGTAATGTTAGTTTTACTTATTACCGACAATTTTTCTCATGTAACCACCACCACTGAAACAGTAAGACATGTAAAAAATTCTATTAAAAGTCATGAGAATGACTAGAGCCAAGAGCAATGACAGCAGCTTACTGGAAAGGCAAATAGCCAGTAGTATATTAGGATTTCTAAATTTTCCACATTTTTCATGTCTCAGCATTACCGACCCTTTCTCACAGTGACTTGTTACAGAATCAAACTAAACTTTCTTCCTACTGAATATTATCATAATTTAGGTTGATTGATGGACTAACATTGCACTTACCCATCCAGTGCGTGACACATTTCACATGGGAATGTTTCCATGAAGAATAGTGCCCATTTGTTCCCGAATAGTGGAAGAATACAGCGAAAACTAATTTGTGGCCGAATGAATAACTCACTTTCCTATACTGTCTGTAACAGATATGAGAATCTCTAGGTGCTTCGGACACCCTGAAACAGTCATCAGATACTCAAGTGCCTTACCTGTTTGAAAAAGAGTACTTCATTTATTGTCTTGCTCGTTGAGCGACTTTTGAATGAATGCCTTCGAAATCATGAAAATTCGTTCCAATAAGGCACAAACTCGTTCATAACATCGAACAATTGAAAAAAAAAAACGGTTTTCTGTACACGATTACTTCCATTCTATCCGTTACACGGGATATCCATGTTACCACAACAAACCTGACAAGGTCTCAGTACTAGTTAAGTTTATTTCCATATTTTCACTGGAGAAAGTTTTTTGCGATGACCAGCATGTCAAAAACGGTCAAGAGACCAATTAGCTGAGTCTCTTATTAAACATATGTAGAACTCCTGTCAGTTGGTGATGTGTTACTGTGGTACGAAACTCAACATGAATATTATAAGCCGATAGAATGAAGAACTTGTTCAAGCTTTGAAACATCAGTATTGAACACGATGTGCGATACGCTTTAACAGCACATTAAAGCATTATTTGAACATGTGAGGTAAGAGGAAAGTAGGATTCACAGTTGTCTTGACGTTATATGACAGCTACTGGTGGTAGCGACTAGTTAGGAGTTGATAAGCTGATGAAGCTACGAGCAAGCCGAAACCTATGTCTAGTGAATGGCATGTGTCACTGATGAGGTTTGAGAGAAAGCCAAGGCGTAAGTCAAGCACTCGCGGTGCTATACTAGACCTCTGAAAGGCCTGAAAAATCCTAGCAGGTTGCATTATTGCTAAGTAATCGGAACATAATAGGTTGCAATAGGTCAACATCACTTTGGTGTAACTGGGCCCTACCGACTGACTCCTCATTCTAACGGTGGTGTTCTACTGCATTGTATTTGACTATGCGACAACGAACACCGTCATTGTCATAACAACCACTTGCCTATCATCGTCTTGAGACAGACTGGCTCTTGGGAATACGAACACCTCGATTCCCTCACAAAATAAAGCTTTCAATATGTAGCTTGTAGTAGCCTAACCACTTAAAGAATTATGGATCGATCATACCGCGGTGATGAAGACGTCATACAAAATGTTCCACCGAGTTTAGTAAATCAGTGCAATTCCAAATAAATATCTCCGTCTTCTTTACGCCTACCAGAGTAAACTATCATTCTCAAGTTTGCTGGGTAGGAGAAGTAAGGGCTCCTGAATGATGCTGGTAATAGTAGTAGAGATAATTCTAAGTCACGATAATAATACACATGTCAAGTAGTCCGATGACGTCATAGCGCATTTTTTGAAAGAAACTGTGGACACAAATGATGATGTAGGGATACTAGATATCCTGAAGAAGACAGAATAGTCTACGTAGTATGTATGTCTCAAGCATTTCCATAAATAACAATTTTAATGATTCTATCTTGTTAAACCAGACTTAGCATACAGCATTACATTGCATTTATCATTATCACTACGATTATCACTCAATGAGAGTTTACCGGACTGGTAGTAGGGAGGCAACACGGCATGTTCTCAAGTGACGAACAGTTGTTAAATGTAAACCAAAATGATACATAATTCCTATGGCGCAAGAAAACGCAGAAGGCTTTATCTCCACTTTTGCTGGTCCGATATTGCAGTTTTCGCTTATGCGAAATCTCCGGCCAAATTTTCAAAACTATTGTTATCAAGATTTAAACACAACACTGTAATTGAGTCTGATTTCTTCGAATGCAAGAGAGCAGACGATATGGCGGGATAAGAAAAGACAAGTACGGCGAGACCGTTAAGATCTTAGAGCTATTCTAAGCTGCATAAATCTGTAAAGCTGAGATGGAGAACTGAATAATGTAGGAATGAAAGTGACCACTCGGAGATTGAACTATTTCCGCTCTAAAAAAACTTTTTTTTTTGAAAATGAAGTGCCCTCACTCAACATGTCCCTTTTGTGCCAAACTGTTCCACATCTCTGCTATCGATTATGTTGTGACTTTTTGATACAATGCGACCTGCAGTTATCGCTGTCAATATTGGATGGTATATAGTATGACAGCACTAGTCAAGTTAACTACCATCAACTCCACCGTAATCATTCGATATTTGCATAAGCTGAATGAATAGTTGAACCATACTGACATATTATTCTCAATAACTTCAGAGTTAGCGAGGCTTCTTTCTGTGCCGATTCATAGTAGCACAACGCGAAGCTTATGCTACAGTCAAGTTCCAACACTTCCAACAAAAGGAAATCCACATTTCCATTCAAAGACACTCAAGTAATTGTATATAAGTTTTACGTATCCTCATTATCATTGTCATTGTTATTATGTAAGTATCCTCATTTATTGAGAATCCACTTTCAGCAGAAGATATTTTTGGCCCAGTGGCAGGATAAAAGTAAAAGGAGATTGCACTAAGACTATGCATATGCAAAGTTTCCAGAGAATCATATACTCTCCCATGAGATAGATGGAAGAAAGTTGATCGAATATGAGAAAAACAGTTTTCAAGTGAAAAGTTTGATGTAATATAGGTTCGATTTCATTGCTTATGGTATCACAAAATTGTAAACTGATCCCTATCGCTAGACAAAAGATATTTCTGCGAGCTTTAGTGATCATTCAAAAACTTGAATCTTTGGCTAGCGCATTAAGCAGTCGGTTTTTCAAAACAACCTTTTATAAGGCTTTGAATTTGAAAGCAAAATTACCTATTACGTTGGCCGTGCATGTCAACCGTTACTTCGCTGGAAGCTCGAAAACCACATGAAACGTGTAGAGAAAATCGTTCAATATTAGAATTATTCGTTTTATCCCGATTTTCTTTCGGACCTGAGAAACATTTTCTAAATGAATAACAAAAATCGCACTTTCATGTGATCCGCCAAGGAGCCAATCTATTAATGGTATCGTTGAGACCGCGACTTCTGTCGGCGCTCCTCCCCCTCCCTCCCTCCCTCTTTCTTTTCCCATCCCATAAATTAGCCAAAAGGCACTAAGTGACCTATGTGGATAAATCTTATTTCAACCTTATTTTCCGTGTTACACTGCTTCTTGCGGTGGTATGATGTTATATATATATATATTTCAGACAGTGTGAGATGTTATCTTGACCATTTCTCAGTTAATGGCTTACTGCTGCTATGAAGTAAATAATCATTGCCTTTTGATCGACTTTTTTAAGAGACCGCTGAAACATATGCAAGCCATTGACATACCCAGTCTCGGAAAGGCTCAAAACAGTCTCTCATATATCATAGATTTATAGGGAGGTTTAAAAACCAGTCGATTAAAAACAGTAAACATTCAACATAATGCTCAAGAAAGTTTAAAGCCTTATCGAGGTTGTTACGCTAAAGCCATACACCTGTTTTGGTGGTCCCGCCACCTCGTCAGTGGCCCATGCTCCACATTAAACATTCTTAATAATTATATTGTATGTTTATTGTGAGGTTGATAAACAGTCGATGCTATGGACCATTTTGTATCTACCAGCCGCGATCTACCGACTGAAAGCGATGATTCCACAGTGGCATTGTACGCTGTGCTGTTACCATATACGTCTCCCTCCTTGCTACAATGAAGGGCTTAATGTGGGGCGTGGGCCACTAAAGAGAAGGGCGAGACATGCGAAACACGTGTATTGCTCTGGCGTAACCACCTCAGTAAGGCTTTAAATATTCCTAAGAATTATATTGAATGCTCATTGCAAGGTTGAAAAACAGTCGATGCCATGGATCAATTTAATATCTTGCTTCATAAAAGTCTTGATCCTTCATGACATGGTCAGATTCAAATCTGCTGGTTTACGTGCGAAGCAGGCCAGCCTTAAGTGAAGCAAATAAAAGAAGTAAGTTTTGTACTCTATGTTACGCAGCCAAACGACTTACTCGAAAATATTTTGGTGCACATTCACCTCGTACAGCTTTTCATTATGACAGAAAGTCCACAATTGGAATTTTGGCCAAAAGTAAGCTATAAGTAGATCCAGATTTCGTCAAAGAAGCTCGAGAGAAACCAGGCTGAGGAAAAAGGTACTTAACACCCGCAAAAAATTTGAATTTAACGTTTGTTCCACACATTATCAGTTGTTCATGGGATTATCTCAGAAATATTTCCACTAGAAACGTTCACGACACTGCCAGTTTGAGTGAGCAAATTTATTTTACTCTTCGGATATAAAACGATGAAGATGGACAAAATTGAGCTTTGAGTTTTGAGACGCTATTGCTGGAAGTGACACGAGTTTCGACTAGAGATGTTGCAAAGGAGATCTTTGTGCCGAAGGTGGAAACTAAAGTATATGTGAAAAGTAGTACTGTGTTCCAAAGTAGTACAAGCGATTTGAAAGTGGTGATCGCCGTCTCGAAGACCAAGCCCGTTCCAGCTGGCAATTGAAATGAAAGATGGAGATCTGCAAGCAGCTTCAGATGCGGAACTATTATCAAGCGTTCGTGAACCGGTAACAGAACCTAGCGTCGATCAAAAGACGGTCTGGAGCTATCTCCAACAACTACATTTTGCCCACAAGTAGCCTCGCCAAGATCCACAAGAATTGACTGAAGCTCGATCCAGTCTCTGCGCTGAAATTTGCCGTCAGCTGCTGCAGAACGCGTTGAACGGTCGATTTTGGCAGCGTATCGTGACGTCGGATATGAAGTAGTGGGTTCACCTGCTTACGATTACTTTCCAAGCAAATAACCGGTTCCGAAAGGTCAAGCTTCGACATCAGTTGCACGTCAAAAGCAGTTTAGCCAAGAAGTCATGATCTGCGCATGGTAAACTCCTGAAGGTGTTGTGCATTTCAAACTTGCTCCTAATTGTCTCGCCATCAATGGAAAACTCTATTGCGAGCGGCTAGTGCAAGTGTACGATGTGTTGAAGCAAATGCGTACCTCACGTTGATTTGTCCAAAGCGAGCTGTCTCAGAAAAACAATGCCAAACTTCACACTCGTAAAGAAGACTAAGGAGGAGTTCGATCAATTTAGAGAGAGTCGAGGTCTTGCCACATCCAACATACAGTTCTGATGCTGCGCCGTCCTTTTATGGTCCGCGTTTTCGCTTCATAGAACATTTCCCACGTGGACGTCGATTCGCAACATTTGGTCAAGTTGAAAAGGCATCATATGAGCTTTTTGATTCAAAGCAGAAGGAATGGCACTTTAAGCAGATCTAAACGCTTGCACATCGGTGACAGAAGACCGCAGATAATGATAGTCTTTATTTTCAAGAATAATTGTTGTTTTCAATAGAAATTTATTGAACTTTCAAATTTCAGCAGGTGTCGAGAAGCTTTTGTTTGGTTTCCTAAACCTTTGCTTTTTGAAATGTTAAGTGTAGAAAAGAGCTTTTATTGATTGGCACGTAGCACACTGATCTATGCTAGAAGGAAATGAATAAGAAAGAACCACAGCACTTTCGCCGAATTCAGACTTAGTAAAAATAATTCAGTATCACCTCACGGAAGGTGACCTGCGCGCGACGTCTAGAACATAGTAAATAGCTTCGTTTGCGCCTCGGTTTTCTAAGTGAGTGAAAAAGCTCTAAGAGTGCTTATTCTTCTCAATTTAAATTCAATCGTATGTCCATTGAAAGCATTTTATGGCCGACAGATAACCTTCCTCGTGATCATCGTAGCCATAGATGTCAAACTGCAACGCATTATAAACCTGCTGGGGAAGCCATTTTTTCTAGTGTGCCTTCAACCTCATTCAAAAAAACCACGCTTCTAAGAGTACTGATAGATTGGTAAATATTAGTGACTTTAGTATAAACGATTTTTACGTATCTCCAAGACGACAGGAAATCATCTCTCATCTCGCAAGAAATTGTTTTCGTTTCAATAGATATCTTAGACAAATGCCTGCTAGCCATGCAGCGATATCCTTCCATTAATATACGATCATGCTCAGCGGAATGGGCGGTCTGATACAGAAGAGTTGAAGTAATTCATTTCTGCACTACAGTTAGCGATGAGGTGCTCGGAAAGAACACTGTACTGTGTTCTGGTGGACCTGCTTAATATCGCTATGCATTTTCGCGCTACTCAAGCAGCTCAGTGTGGACAAGAAAAGATTAGATGATGTCCTCAAATAAATTAAAGTGATGTCGAAATGAAGGCACAGGAATCTGACGAGGCACTAAGGACGAAAGAAGTGAAAAATCAAATAATAGTACAAATATTAAGATCGCAAAGAGTTGTGACGTCGCCCAAAAGAGATGTCTTTGATATTTATATTTATTGCTAAGATGGCGAGGCTAACACATAGTCGTTCCTCTGAATTATAATCAAAATATCGCTAAAGAAGAATAAGAACAGAATAATAGATCCATTATTTTCTCCATAAACACATTCGTGCTGCAGTATGCATTTCGTAAGTTCACGATTGCTTGTTCGCCCGCTCATGAGGGATGATGTTCACAACCTGCAAACATATCATTCTGAATTTACAATGAGACAGTATTAGGGTGTGACCACTGTGTCCAGTTTTGATAAAACAACAACATCGCTACACTTACCTTTGGCAGTCTTGCAGCTGACGTTTTTATTCCAATCTGTGAGAGTCGAAAGTAAAGCACAGCAATGATAAGTCTGTAATTTGACTGTGAAAGTTATAACGAATTTCTTATTTTGAGAGCAAATACTTTTGTAATTTTAATATTACTCATTTCAAACGATATTTCTTACGTAGCTATCACCACTGAAATAGTTGCACATGCAGAAATATGATAAGAATGGCTAGAACCACGAGCAACCACGATAAGATTGGAAAGACAAAAATTAGTCAGTGAAATTCATTATATATAACATACCCATAATGTGGAGTACTCTGCAAAAACATTGCGCCAGCTGGAATTCGAACTCAGATCTCACTCTTTCCAAGAGCGTATGCTAACCGTTGCACCGACGCGTTGGTGGTGCAGTGAGTATCATACGGCTCGGAAAGAGTGAGATATGGGTTCGAATCCCGGCCGACGCAAATGTTTTTGCAGCGCACTCCAAATTATTGGGTATATTACGAGATTATATCACCGCAAGATACGGTCAAATAAATGTATTGCGAAGGAATGTAACATACTTTTTTTCATTAGATCTTGTCATAATGTGGATTAAAGAATGAGCTAGCGTTGCACTCACCCATCCAGTCCATGACACAATGCCCATAGGAATGTTTCAATGAAGAATAGTGCCCATTTGTTTTCGAGTAGAGGAGCAATAAAGTGCAAACTAACCTGTGGGCAAGCAAACAACGCATTTTGGCACACTGTCTGCAATAGATATGAAAATCTCTAGGTATTTCGAGCACCCTGAATCAGTTGTCGGTCACTCAATGGGCTTACCTGTTTGAAAAAGCGCACTTCCATTTGATGCCTTTTTCGTTGAGCGACATCTGAGTGTGTGCCTTCCTAATGAAAATCCATTCCAATTAGACACAAACTTCCTCATTACATCAAGCTTTTTAATGAAACGCCAATTTCTCGTACATGACTGACCTCCATTCTATCCTCTCCAAGGATTAACTAAGATCTCACAAAAACTCGGTATGATCTTAATATCATTTGATTTCGTCGCAATATTTCCAGTGGTAAAGAACCTCTTTCTGGGATATTAGTCTGCCAAAACGGCGATGATACTCAGCAGTTGGTTACAGCAAGTACGATGCTGTCAATTTGAAGAATTATTCAGTACAGATGGACAGTACAATAAACTTGATCGTGATGGCTGACGCTTCCAGTTTTTTGCCTTCTTCAGAGCCTGTAAGAGTCAAATTGATATGTAACCCACTCCGACGAGCACTTTCATAACCTTTTCTGCTCTAGTTATCTTTTTTTTCTCTGCTCTAATTATTTATAACTACTTTTATTTTATTCTTACTCTAGTTATTTTACAACCTTTTCTACATTAGTCAAAAGTGTATGTCTGAGTGTGTTACATATCAATTTGATTCTTTCAGGCTCTGAATGAGGCTCAAAGCCGAAGCGTCGGCCCTCACGACCAAGTTTATTGCAGTGTTCATCTGTACCGAATGGATCTTAAAATTAACAACCTCGTAGCTGCTGAATGAGAAAATCAAGGAGTTTTCAATCAATGCCGAGGTTAATTGATAGTCGGTCATGGGAGTTGCTTCAATTGGTAACAATTGGCTGATTTTCTTGGCATACAAATGTCGAACTCCTACTGAGTTGCCAAACTCCTGAGCACGATCTTCAAGTTGGATATTTAAATTGACCAAAAGGACAACCTGTTAGAACTCTAAAATTTAAAAGCATTGATAATGATGTGACGATGCGCTTCAACAGCACATTTAAGTAGTGATTATCCTTGATGAGGTTAGAGGGAAAATCGGGTCGTGCCTCGACGCTATGTGCCGACCGGTGAAGATAGCGACACTACAGGCACTGTTGCTAAAAAGTCAAAGCATACTACCTCGACGTAGAACAACACCATTTTGGTTTAAGATAGCTCTGCCGATTGAGGGCATTTCATTCTGATGGTGGTGTTTTACTGCATTGTATTCGACTATGCAGCAACGAACACCTTCACTTTCATGACAACCACTTGCTTATCGTCGCGTTGGGACAGACAGGCTTTTGGGAAAACGAATACTTTGAATCCATAGCACTGTAAAGGTCTTAAATGCTACCTCGCACTTACTTAGCCACTCAAAGATTTTAGATTGATCACACATGGTTAGAAGAAAATTGTTATTCAAAATGCTCTAACTAGCTTAGCAAAAGAGCGTGATTCTGAATAAATATCTCCTTTTTCTTGTCGTCTACCAGGTAAAACTTTGGCGAT
>JAHQIW010003915.1:0-57053 GCA_019055375.1 Parelaphostrongylus tenuis | reverse complement strand
CTGCGTGTTGGTCACCATCAAATGTGTCGAGTATTGGTAGATTTCCACTCATTCGTTACACAAAATTGGTTTTGCAGCATAACGATGGTCAGAAATGATTTTGGAAAACAGTCCACTGATGGCTGCTCCAAAAGGAATTAAGGGGCCATTCTAAAAGCAAGTTTCGCTAATTCTCGCCATACGGTATCCATTAAATTGTGTGTCCTTCACTTCTCTGGTAGCAGCTTGGGCGACCCGCACCTGCAACACTGCTAGCAATTATCGACCCTGTTTTGAGTTTTTTTATGAACGCTGAAAGAAGATGCCTAAAGAGTTTTCATATAGCGTGTGAAGTTCTTTCTCGTAAAACTTCTGTGGTTCTAGCTAAATTGCTGAACGATGAACAGTTTTACTGCAACTCACTTTGCGCACTTTTCAAAACAATATTTAGAAAGTTAGCGAAATTCAGTCAAGAGCAATAAAACGCAGTTGCTTTTGTTGTCCTCAACATAGAAGTCAAAAAATGGTCATTCATGTGGCTATCTGAAAGGTGCTCGAATTTGCGCAAAACATCACTTCGTTCTGATCTGCGTAAGAACTGCTTCAGTGCAAGTTTTTCAGCACTTTTCCAATTTATTGAGGTGTTCAATAGTTCCAGTTCACTGTTTTGAAACTCACTATAAACATTCAATACACTCTGTGCGAAAATGAAAAAAAAGAAAGGGAAAGGAAAGAGAGAAGACAACCACATTTCTACATGGTATCATCACCACTAACATGTCTCTTGATCCTTCTTTGATGCGCTATAGCGGCCTAAAACATATTGGAATCTCATTCGCCGCGCATCCCTTTGTCGTCTACGAGTGTGTCAGAGGTTGCGTTTCGATCGCGGCGGTTGATTGACTGCGCGGAGCGTTTCACGAGTGGTGCGATTTTTGTTATTAGAAAGGAAAACACATGATTATAATACTGCAGGATTACCAATCGAGGCCCATATATTCTTCAGTTTTTCGTGCGCAGGCTTGTCTTTGGGTTTAGGCAAAGATCCATCCCATTTGCTGTTTTAAGGCCTCGCTATGAACAATTAATATAAGTCGTGAGAATACTTGAGATCTATGTAACGTACAAATGGCTCTGACATTAGAACTTGATAAGACTCTAAAATTCTTATGCAACTTCAGGCCATGAAATTAGTAGAGATTGATATAATTTGATTGAGGATATAACATGGCTTGAGCTGATAGGTCTAGTGTCCATGAGGTAACCCGTCTCTCCTCTTGGGAACTAGTCAATAGCATCGTCCCTCGGTTCAGCCAATCCCCTGAAGCTTCGGAGTTCATAAGATCCTGATTCCACTACTTCCTTTATAGAGGATTATTTAACACAGTCTGTGAGAAGCGGTCGATAGAAGGGGTGTGATTTACTATAGTAGCTACAAGCTTGAGTGTCGGTCACCACAATGTCAGATAACTCCATCATCTGGCTTGGGGTGATTTATTGCTTGGCGTCGACTCCTTTATGGAGGATGATTTGAGGTTTAAGGGATCGGCTGAATCGCGTGAGTGTGCTACTGATGAGTCCCAATAGGACGAAATAGGTTTCTGTATAACACTAGACCTAGAGCTCAAACAGTCATTCTAAACTAATTCTTTGCCTATAAGTTCTGTAAGAATTCTGAACTCTTACCGAGCTTGTTATGCCAGAGCCACATGTACGTTACATAGACTTTAAGTATTCTCAAGGAATATATTAAATGGTTATAGCGAGGTCTAAGAAAATAAATAGATAGATCCATGCCTATACCTAAGCAGAAGCCTTTGCACGAAGAGCGTAAAGAATATATGGATCTAGAGAGGTAATCGGTATTGTTCTATTGCGGCAGCGCCACTTGAGACCTCTGTAAAATCGTATTCTTTGCTGTTATCTGACGTTTTTATAATCACCTGATTGCTTAAATTAAGTGAATTCCAAAGAATATATTTTACTTTTCATACTGCTTGTTTTTAACGCCGTACCAATCGAAATGAGATTTTGCTTCACATTTGAAGATTTCTTACCGAATAAAGGTTTTTTTTATAACACAAGTTTTGCTCAATAGATAGAACAAATCTTTCTGATTGAGAAAATTTGTATGCTTTTTAGAAAGAACTTCTAAGAGCTCTGCAATTCGCGCAACAAGGGTGCGTTCCACACATTTGAAATTTGTCTGTTTTCCGCACTTCTTCAGATACACAGGTGTTATTTCAATCTTTCCAAACCGCTTAGTTTAATCAATAGCTCAAATCTATACATTTCCAGCGACGTACTTATGTTCTGAAGAAAATCTTTCAATTCGCTGTAACAGCCAAAATAAAAGTATGTTCCACACTTGTGGAGTTAAAACGCGGCTTTCGTCGGGGAGAGCATTTCACTCGACGTTTAGAATCCACTCGATAGTCTGAATTCTGCTGATTCCAGTGACGACTTGGTTTTTTCGAAAGCAGTTCTTAGTGAGCTGTAATAGGTTAGGACACGCAATGTAATGACGGCATATGGCCACCACGCAGTGCCAGGTATGTGGATGAGATTTCGCAATATCGGCCCTTGGCTGAGAACTGGTTTCCAAAACTTCATAGCTAACCATCATCGCAGTTTTGTAGATCCACACACAGGTGCTCACTCTCAAACGGTCGAAAGATTGTGCGGAACTGCAAAATGGCGCAACAGACGGCACCGAGGGACCGTACGTTATTTTTGGAATCTTACTTGGCTAAGTTCATGTGGCGCAAAATGATCGCAGGTGAAAATGTGTAATTGTTGCAACCTTCCGTTTATTTTTCGCCAATATCCCAGTCGTGATCTTTCATCGATTTAGGTGACGGTATTTTGAATCACGCTTGGATACAATCAATGCTTTCTGGGCTCCTGAACAGTGATCTAAATTTTCTTGTGAGTTTGTCAATCTTTGAAATGCGATAAATCATTTTCAACAAATCTTTTCTTTTGAAAAAGCACAATGAACATGCAGAGAAAATTTCTAGAGCTTCGGAAAGAACTCTGATTTTTTATCAAAAAATCCACATGTAATTTATGCAACGGATTGGTATTACGCTTATACACACTCCATACTCTGCTGAAAGTGCCCACTGAGTGTGAAACCCAGTATTCTTTCTGTCGTTAGCCAAGTATTGCAATTGAGGAGCTGTTGTAATTGCAAAAATTGTTTCTATCTAACGATTAAGAGTTCCCTACAGCAAAACTTTCATATAGTGAGAAGTCTTTGAATGAGGAACAAAATATTATTTTGATTGTACGAAGACAAAAATAATCTATTTGAGAAATTAAACGTGCTATTGAAATTCACTTGATTTCAGCTATCGATAAATACAAAAACGTTTTGCAAAGCAAAAAACATTAGATTTTTCAAAAGGTCTCATGTGGAGCCTCCATAGTGTACCAGCACCAGGTATTCTTGTGAGTACTCAGAATCATCATGTTTTATCCAGAGTTTCTCTAACTCAAGGAAAACTCTATTCAATAACAAAACTCGCAGCCCACTCATGTGAAACGCTCTTCGCGCAAATCAATCATCTTCGTGGATTGAAACACAACCTCTGGCACACTCTCATGATGACAAGAGATGCGCGCCGCATGCCTGAATTCAATGTCGTTCTCCTCGCCGTATAGCGCATTAAGGAATTCTCCTTCAGCCAACTGCATCATCCAAAAACTTCAAGATCTGGAGCTATAAAGTGCCTATTGAAATTTTTAGTGGGAATCTCCGCTTAACAAGACTTGCGCCACTGTGAAACATGATTTTATCTCAACTGCTACAGGGCGCTTAGAGGCCATCTTAGAAATGAAGAAGCACCGAAATTGCCTAGATCAAGATGTTCAAAGACTCACAAAACTTTTTTAAGAGCATAGAATACAAGTTTTCCTAAAGGGTTTATGATGGATGCGAATAGGGTAAAGATCTCAATGAGAAGAAAATCATATCGTTTCATACTTTTTTCTTCCAAATCCTAGGCTTCTCTGACTAAACAAGGCATTATCTAAAGGTTTCTGTCTCGACAGGAAAGCATCTGAATGGGGATAAAGATGCGGTAAGTGTGCAGTATCTGTATACTTTTAACCACACTTCATCTTCGCTTATCTGGAAAGAATCCTTTGAGCTCTCTGCTTGATCAGTTGCTGCTGAGAGCGTATATCACTACCACCTTATACTCGATGCGTAGCATGTGAGCGTTCCGAAATAATTAGTCAACTGTCGGATCGCTTTAATTGTCGATGTTGTGGCGGGAGCTAGAAATTTCAATTTTCTGCTTAATATGTCCATAGCAGTCCAGTGACTTCTCTCCACTGATGACAACAAATAGCACAAAAGCTTCTGACATTGCCTTGATGTCTATGTTTTATCCCTGTTGTCTTGTTCCCTAAATGTCATGCCTCCATTGCTCTACCGTCAACAGATGGAAGGATTTTTTAAAATCTTCTGTACAGAATAGGACACAGGCTAATATTATGAACTTGTTGAGTTTATAAAGCAGTATACTATCAGGCTCACTCAATAAAAGGGTAAAGAGAACTGTGGTTTTAATTCTGAGCGTTTCAAATGCATCTTTTAAAAGCGGCAACTAAATTACCTCTTCTCTCTCCCTCACACACAATTCTTAATGTAAGAGCGTATTGTTCCGAGTGTTTTTCTCATATATGCGCGCAAAACAGCGCCCAAATCTTAAATATAACAACTTTTTTGTGTTCTTGGAAACAGACCAACAGATAGGGCCCTTTTAGCTGAACAAATACTTTCCATGTGCTTTAATAATCATTTGAATGTTCAAATCTCTGTGCCAGAGTTTTAAGCTTTCGAATGGTTACTAACACTTCTGTGGAAAAATTCTTCGTACAAGCGAATGAGGGTCGACCATTCATTTGTTCAATTATAACCGAAAAACTGCCAATATTATGGCTTTCACTAGCTTTGGAAAAAGCTTCAGATAAAACGTTTGAATCTTATGCTACAAGAATTCCCTATATCTTTTACTATGCTCAAGCTTCCGAAGAGATAGCAGTATATTCTGAATGCTACAACACGTGTTATAAAAAAGGTCTTTTTCAAAAAAGAGTATGTAGCGTTGTAGCGAGAGGTTCAAGCTTGCACTTTACATGATCTTGTGCATCGAAAAGTGGTCGTTTTTCTATTAGTTTGCCCGAAGAACAGAAAAGAAGCATATATAGTTTATTTTTACTGTTTAGCACAATAAAGAGTTTATCAGAAATCATGTGTGATATTTATGTTGTAGAGGAGTGAAGCTATCAAGTGACTGATAAAACTTTGCCAAGAAAGCAGAACATCCCCCAAGAAAGCAAACAGTGTGGTGGACAATGGAAACTACACAGCACTTTTTATTCAGAGATATAGAATTTTTTTTAAGGATTTTTAAAAGCGCAAATTTTCGACCTCAAAAGGTCATAGATAATGGTCAAATGAGTGCACATTGAATTTCTAAACAATTCACAAATGAGTTTTGCGACCGTAACCGCACATTTCCAACTGCCGAGAAGAGTGCGATGGCAAACAGAACGTGTATGACATATTCGAAACCTCCCTGGTCACTGCACTTTGCCAAATCTCTCTTTACCAAGTCGCCACGATGATGTTCGTGGTGGTCTACAGAGATTACCTGTCAAAAGGAATTTGCCCAGAAAATTCAAGCAATTCAAACCGTGAGGCTTTCTGAGATTGACACATGTATAACGTCAATTACTCCGATATTCATGTTCGTGGCTTATCATATACACTATGGTTTGATTCATATGAGTGCAACAAGGCTGTTACCTGTGTTGTCAGAAGACGAGGCAATGTGGGAGGTCCTTTTTGCCCGCTCCAACTAGAAGTACATTTTTAATAAAAAAATTTGTTTTGTTAAAACATTCATAAGCCGCTATGAGATAATCCTCTTTCGACACTACATATTTCGTTCGTGTGTTAATGCACAATGTAATGATTCAACAAAACACATCGCGTCATATTGTTTAAACAAGAGTTAGAATGTTCTATCACTAATCCTTCTTTTGGTATTATATCATCTGATAATACAGGTGTGGTGGCAACTGAATGAGCATCTTACAGTGTCCTCGATGTCACTACAATTTATTTCAGACGTTTAGCTAATCCTTATGATGCTTCACCAAACTTTCAAACCAAAATGGTGCAAGCAAGCTGCCCGAAGAATATGCTACATACATGAAGGATGTTTTGAAATCCGCGATAAAAAGTCTTCCAACTTTATGCCAATCCGAAGTATTCCAAAAGACTTCAGTCGTGTGATCGTCTGCTCGTCTTGATGACTTCAAAAGTGTTGTTCCTTTATATTGTTTTATTTTATGTGTGCGTATATATGTTATATCCGTTCCACTATAAATTGTATAGACAAAATAATTGTAAGTGAATACATAATAATCGTTTCTATTGTGAACAGTTAGCTCTAAATCTGAATGATTTTTCCTGTTCTCACTCGCACCGTTGTCGAAGAATAGCACAACGACAAATGATGCAGGGACCAAACTGGACAGTGCGTAAATGTACAGCTACCACTTACTCCATGATCTGATATTGAACTCAGATCTTCGCATTTCTTTGATTCGAGTCGTCTTTCCTCATGTATCATAAGCAGCGGTCAATTTTGCTCCCCATCGGTCGATGCCTCAGACTTTTCTCATCGTCACAAAAAATGTCGAGTGCTGGCCAAATTGATTCTCTTTAAAAACTGTGGGTTAGCCTCGTACAAGTGATCCATAAATGTGGTTGCACGTTGCCAAGAGCGTTCATGAATTGATTGCAAATTTTGAACATGTCTGGTATTACTCCCAAATTCCAGAGGTATAGGTTACTTTATTTGCCATGGTCGGGATTGAAGAAGCTTCCTACGCGTATTGAACAGAGGCACTACTTTTAAACTTCTCTTTCTCACAAAAAACCATCTCGCCTTCGTTTTTGAGAAACGATTATTTTCGTGACGTATTCGAGACAAGGTGGTTGTCTGAGTACACTTTGTACAAATACACATCTCCATTGAGTGATGCAATATTTGAAAACTTACCTGCCGCATTCGTTGATGGGCTTAACAGTTATAGTCTTGCACTCTAGAGCTTCATAACTGATTTATATCATGAGCTAACTCAAAATGCCTGAGGTTATAGCATCAGGGAGGTCTGCGCGACGACCTTGCTGTTCAGAAACATCAGTGATCTGGAGAGCAAACTTTTTTTTTTGCTAACAAGTATGGTTAACATGGAAGCGTCTTCACTTCAGTCATGTCGGGCTATCTTCACAAACTGTGTTCAAATTATGATGCGAAAAAAATATGAGAGAATTTGTTCCACTTTCTTCACACTCCGTAGATTCTCGGAATAGGAGTCACCCTTTAAAAGCTTGTGAACTAACTGCTTGCATCAACAAACGAGGTACGAATGATTCAGCGCCATCTGAAGTAGTTTGCAACACCACCTATCTCCTAATCTGTGATTTAATATGAGCTCGGTCTCTTATTAAATGCCGGGCATCACTTTTAAATAAACTACTAAAATTAGTAGAAACAGTCATCCATGAACTGAGCACTCATGAGGAATAGTGAATAAGCCGTAGACTCCTATCGGCTTCCTATTTGGCGAGTCGTAAACTTTTCTTCGTCTGAAAAATAGCCGAGCGTGCTCCGCAGAAAGACTTTTGTTGACTTACCTGCCAAGAATAGAGTCTTTGCTCAAGCATACTATCAATAAATTTAGTTTTTGAGGCACTTAAGAAATTACCTCATAAATGCGCTTAAGGCCAATGCCACTGAATGTTGCTGAACCCTCTCGGTATGACATCGATTTTTTCGCGTCAAAGCAGAGCGTGCTCCTATGAGAAGGTCATAATTTTCAACGAAATTTAGATTTCTATTGCCACTCAAAGGAATTTGATTGTTATTTCATGGTAGAATATAATATGGGCAACCTCAATAAGCTATGGGTAGTAATTACGATTAAGATATCTCTTCTGAAAGCTCGCATTTTTGAAGAGAAAAACTACGTAGTTAGGAAAGTTCACTTTTTCAACTACCATTTAAAGTACCTTATAATTATTTTAGAAAAATGCATGAGGTCTGTGATAGGCGCATATACAGTGCAATACACATGCTTAGGTATTTCGGCCTCGTCATTGCTCGGAGCCTTTTGTTCTCTCAGCATCTCGGGAATCCACCCTTTGCGTATAGGGTCGACAGCAGACAATTTAGACCGCGCCCCTAACAGACCCCATGCATGGCTTAGAAGTAATTACAAGGCGTACTGAAATTTGAGCGAGGTCTCGAGAAACACTGGAAACAAAAATTATGTCACTGAATATTCAATGTTATTTTACATATAATAACTCATATTTAATCATATTCCAATCATATTTATCTTTTATCTAATGTCAAGAATAATTCGCCTCCGTGCATTGCAGCCAAATGACCGACCAGTCAAATAATCAATTATATAATCATTTGCGCTTCCGAAACCAAATATATGACAAAAATTGCTCAGTTTTCTTATACTCTCATTTCTTATGATATATAAAAGTCACCGAAGTGATTGCGAATCATGACAAAGAGCAGTTTGGCAATAGTGATGGCGCACACTGCATGTCATGTCACTTCATCGAGATCTTCAATTATTTTTTCAGTTATTTGTGCACTTCAGAAGTTGAGACCTTCACAGAATTCTAAAAGAGACGCCATTCTATCAGTCCGTAGATAACCACACTTTGTTATCTAGTTATACTTACCACAAGCCTTATTCATCGTTACAATGCACTGACTATATGGACTCTCTATGTTTCCCTTCAGCTAAATGTCTTCAAGACAACTTCTTGCACTCCGTCTAGTTCCAGTTCTCTAGATGATTTCAATATGAATGTGCGTTAATAATCTTGGAGGAACAGCTGTATTTGGAAACTTCCAAGTTCACCCAACTGCTTCCAATAGTTATACGCCTTCATTCACCTGTCACCTCATCACCCTCGTCCCGTTGATAGTCGAGTGAGTCGAGCGGGCACCAGAAACACTTAGATTTTTGCCTATCGCGTGCAAGAGTAACTCAGTGGGTCCTCCTTGCTCCAGGATTCGCTGAGCATCAAGTCTTTCCTCTATAGCTTTCGTGAAGGAATCGGAACAACTGGTCTGTGGTCTTCCTATAGAGCGCTTGATGTCCCGAGGAGTCCAGTCGTGACAGCTCTTATCCATCGGTTATCAATGAAGCGCATCACGTGTCCGGCCCACCTTATTTTCAATATCTTTGCGTGTAGAACGGCGTCTCTGATTTTCGATCGTTGACTTGGTCGAAACGTCGGATCCCTCCTCTCATTTGCGAGATACTGGATACTCCTAGCATCGCCTTTCGACTGTGCGTTTAATAGCGCCAAGTGATGTTTCATACTGCTTACGTAGCGACCAGGTTTCTGCTGTATACGTTAGGGCAGGGATAATCGTCGAGTCGAAAAGATGGGCACGGAATGGATGTTCTTTGTCCACTTCACTACATCTTCGATGCTCTTAAACGTTCCCCAAGCCACATGTTTCCTCCTGCTCTACTCCGGAGCTAGGTCGTTCATCATGTTGATTTCACGACATAATAGACGTAAGTGGAGCATTCGGAAATATTTGTTCTATTGAGCTTAAATGGGGCATTCGAAACACATCCGTTCCTCATAAACATCGTTTTCGTTAGTTTAGTCAAAGGTCAATCTTTCCACAGGCGTTTGTCGAAATCGGTCAACATTCGCCCCGCCTCGCTGGTGTTTGGTGTTATGAGAACGATATCGTCAGCAAAGCAAAGATGGTATAATTGCTGACCGTCAATTTTTACTCCCATATCGTCCAATTCTAATGTTCGCATGACGTTTTTTAGGGTGGCAGTGAATAGTTTTGCAAAATTGTATTGCCTTGTCAAACCCTTCTTCTTACGTCAATGGTGATATTGTTGTTAATGGCGATATTCTGTTGATGAAATCTTTATAAAGCTCACGAAGGATATTATGTACCGAGAAAGGACGCCCTGGTTATCCAAAGCCTCATAATCACTTCTGTTTCTACTGAATCAAAGGCTTTCTTCAGATCGACGAAAGTGAGACAGAGTGGCATTTTGTACTCTCGTGAAACTTCAGTGAGACTCGTGATCGTGTGGATGTGGTCTATAGTGGTAAATCCTTTTCGGAACCCTTCTTGTTCGCATGGCTGTCCTTAGTCCAGTGTCCTATCAATCCTGTTTAGGATGACTCGAGTAAAGAGTTTATAGACAACGGACAACAAGCATATTTGGCGATAATTGCCTATGTCCTGAAAGTTTCCTTTTTGAACAACAATACGGTCATGTTTGTTTTCCATTCCATGAGGCCCTTACATTCTGACGGGTAACGAGTGAAGAGCCGAGCTAAGATGTTGATGAGGACTGGCGGCAGATTCTTCACGTGTTCTGGTGTAATCCTGTCTGGACCGGGTGTTGTACTGTTCTTCACCGACGATATAGCATGTTGGATTTCGGAAGGGAAGCCCAGTGGAACAACATATTCGTCCTCTTTCAATCTATATGACGGTAAGAAGACATGGCTAGCGAAGAGATACGAGTAGTATTGGTAAATGATTTTCTCCACAGCCCTCTTTAAAGCCGTAAGTGTCCCGACGGGTATCGGAGTGCAATCATATTAGTCTTGTAGTTAGCGAAGTCTCGCTGGGCTTTGCTTGTGCTCTTCTTAGCTTCTGCAGCTCCTGCCGTAACTGCTTTCTCTCTTTGAGGTTCTTTCGTGCTCCGTTGGAAGCTCACATGTGGCTTGCATTGCGGAGTCATTCGACACGTTTGTTTAAAGGTCTTCTTTTATCGCTTCTTTGCAGCGTTTCGCAAGTTTGGACGTAAGGATTCAGTCGCCTGTAGCTCGTGCGATCCCACGTTGACGTATCAGCTCGAGTGTCTGCGGAGACAAGCGTCTCTTCGTGACCTTAGGACTCTCGGCTTTCTTAGCGCTAGCATGAAGATATTCAACGAGCCGAACGTATTCCTCGTCGATGTTGTCCACAACGGTATCTTCCCAAAAACTTGCTAATGATTCGAATACTCTCAGTTTATGGTAGCTCTGGGAATTTATTGTTTGACTTTAGCGGCTTTCTCTCCTCTCCTCGAAAAACGGAACGTTGGGCATAGAAGGCGATGGTCTGATGAATGTCCGTGTAGAACTTGGTAACAACAGTGACATCGGCCAGGCAAAACCTTCGTTTTACTAAGATGTGGTCTATTTCGTTATGCTACTCTCTATTGGAGATTCCCACGTTCATCGTTGAGAGTGAGGCCTTTGGAATTGTGACTTAACATAGATGGTTTGTGTCGTGGTGATAAATTCAGATAGCCTCTCGTACTCTTCATTCCATTCTAGTGCGTAAGTTCCTATGTGACGTTCTTCAGACGTTCTTTTAGGTCCAATTTTTGCATTAAATTCTCCGACAATGGCCTTGGAAAATGTATGATCTTATCTGATGAAATTTTCGATGTCCATATAAAACGCTTCGACATCGTTTTCCTTATAGCTTGATGTTGGTGGGTAACCAACGAAGATGGTCAAAGCCGGCATAGAACCACATTGTTTCATCCGCAATCTTCCGATGCGGGTTGTTAGTTGTTCAAACGAATCCATGTTCACGGTCAACTTCGATTTGACGAGGACGCCAGCACCACCGACATCTCAGCTATCGCATGTTCCAAGGAACAGTTCACTTCTGATGTTATGAACAGCGTAAAAAGGATGGAGCCTTCTCGTCTAAGTCAGTCCAACGACGTCGAACCTTATTTCTTCTTGCTTGAATCAATAGATCTTCTACAGCGAATCCGTGAGCAAGGATTCTTGCATTGTAAGAACAGATCGTCATTTTAGTTCGTTTTGACCTTGGAAGAATAGTTTGGCTCTAAGATTTTAACAGTCTTTCCATACTCGTCCTTCCTGGTGCTGCCGTACCAGGGGCTCTTTCGGGGTCAGGGGAATGAGGCCCATATTAGTTGCTGCTTTTGGCATTTTGATACCCAACGTATAGCTTGCCAGGTTCTTGATGTGGGGGCTGGGTAATCACGAGTAGCTTTCCAGTCTATCTTGGAGGAGCGGGAGGAGCTTATTTGTTGCTTCATTAAAACTCCATCATTAGAGCAAGAAATTATGTCCAAGACGATTAAATGTGTGCAGACAATTGCGAAGCTGTCAACCGTAACAGTTGTGAGAAAAAGTGTGCTAAATAAGTGTTTCAAACACGAGAATCTGTTTTGCCTCCACATGAAGACTGGGAAATGCCTTGATCGTTTTCTGAGAAACAGTGACAGTGGGAAAGTTGGTGACAACAGCAAAAATACTATTCAGTATATTTCACTTATTCGTACTCGTCTTAGCCATTAGAAAAAAAAAACACTCAATTTGTTCTTTTTCTTAACAAAATTCTGAATCTCGAGAAATCCAAATGTTCATCTTATTCTCAAAATGACTTGCATACCACACTGTGACAGTAAAAATGAAATTGTGTTCCACACTCCTGCATTTTTTTGCTGGACAATTTTAAAACAAGCACCCATTGAGATTTCTTTTCCAAAGTCAAGTAGACCGTTGAAATTTCAGAGATTAAAACTATCGAATGGTTAGTGAAACTCAAAGAAAAGCAAGAAAAACGGATTTTTTCTTAAGGGGCTGTAAATGGCTGTGAGTAGAGGAAAAGTACCCTGCATTGAAAACATTGTGCTTGCCACAGATGCTACTCGAGCGATGAACAACATATTACGAAAGCTGAGAGATAACAAATGGTACTCAAGGGGATTGCTGCCAGTCGGAAGTCAGAGCTCTCATGAGCAAGTAGCACGTGCCCAAATCTGACGTATTTCTCACGTTCAAGGCGCCAGTCCAGACTGCAAACTCTGCATGAGAAATTCGTGAGAATTGATTGTAGAGCAACAAGTTTCTCTGGCAATCAAAAGAATGATGAGTGGAAAAAGACCGTTTACCTCCCACAATACAAACGGCAAGAATACGTAATAAGAGTATGTAACATATTTATTTTCAAGGAGGTCGCTTTCTACTGAAAAATGCGGATTGATAGAGCGCATTTTCGTTCTTCCTACTAAAAATACCTTTATAAAAGTTTCGTCGGCAACATACCATCTCTTCGTGGAGATAAAGTACTCCCACCATCTGACAACTTTAGCCATACTAAACTACCTCGAGAGCGAGACGCAATTTTTACTTGTTGGTACTGTATATTAAGGAGGTCAGAAACCAATCTTAGTACTAATTTGTCCATTTTTTGAACTATAGGTTGACTATCAATATTATAGGAAAGAGACAGTAAGTACTAATTGTTAATTGTAAGAAATATTTAGAAGAAAATTATTTGAACTTTGAAACCTTATCTTCTTTGGCCGCTGCAGCGCGAAGAAAAGTCCTTTTTGGAAACCAAATTCGTCATTGGTAATGCTTGAACTATTGAATGATTATATACCTAAGAGAATTGAGTGGTGAGCAAAAACACTAACGGGATTTATAAAGCGAAATCGCATATCCGACCAAACCTGTTGAAGGTTGGTGGCTGATAGCCAACATAGAGATGTTGAAGAATGAGTGGTCCGGCAAATGTGCCTCAGTGGTGAAGTGATAGAGCACATGTCCCCAGATAGTATGAAACGTTGGTTCGATTCCCGCCTGAGGCCGTGTTTTTGCTCACCACTCAATTCTCTTAGGTATATAAATAACATCATAACACTGCGTAAAGAACAGTAGAAATACCATAATTTCGAAGTATTGAATGATTACTAAATTTCTGCAGGAATCACTTTGTTCAGCGAGAAATGCTCCATGAAACATAGAATTATCTCTAATACGAAGATGGATGGATGCGTTGTTCCACAGATTCTTCTACCAAAATTCGACATGCTATATTGTCGGTGAACAACAGAACAACACCCGGTACAGACAGGATTACACCAAAACACCTGAAGAACCTACCGCCAGTTCTCATCAACACCTTAGCCCTGCTCTTCACTCGCTACATTTCAGAATGCAAGCTTCCCATTCAAAGAAAGACCAGCAAGACCCGTGTTATTGTTCAAAAAAGGCGACCTTCACGACATAGGCAATTATCGCCCAATCTGCTTGCTGTCCGTTGTCTACACACTCTTCACTCAAGTCATCATATACAAGATTGGCAGAGCACTAGACGAAGGGCAGCCATGGGAACAAGCTGGGTTTCGAAAAGAACTGAGTACCATAGACCGCATGCACACGATTACAAGACTCATTAAAGTTTCGCGAGAGCACAAATTACAGCTCTGTCTCACTTTTATAGATCTGATGAAAACCTTTGATTCAGTGAAAACAGATGCGGTTATAGAGGCTCTGGATAACCACTGTGTACCTACTCGGTACATAATGATCCTTCGTGAGCTTCATGAAGATATAACGACCAGAGCATTTCCATTCTACAACAATATCACCATTGACTTAAGGAGGGAGCCTCGTTAAGGCGGTACAGTTTTGTCAAAATCATTCACTGTCACCCTCCAAAATGTGATGTGAACATTAGAATGGGATCATATGAGAGTGAAAATTGACGGCCGACAACTGAATCATCTTCGCATTGCTGATGATGTTGTCCTCATAACACCAAGCAACAGCCAAGCGGAACGAATGTTGACCAGTTTCGATAACGCCTATGGAAAGATTGGTCTCCAACTAAATCTAACGAAAGACATGTTCAAGAGGAATTAATGAGTTTTGAATGCCCCATTCGCGCTCAACGTAACGAAGAATCCCCGAATGCCGGAGCTTTGTTTATCTAGGTCGTGAAATCAACATGATGAACGACTTAGCTCTAGAGCTGAGCAGGAGGAAACGAGCGGCTTGGGGAGCGTTTGAGATCATCGAAGATGTAGCGAACAAGACTAAGAACATCCGACTCCGTGCCCATCTTTTCGACTCAACGAATATCACTGCCCTAACGTATGCAGCAGAAACCTGGTCCCTACAGAGCAGTAACTAAGCAGTAATAATCACCACTTGACGCTATTTAACGAGCAGTCAAAAGATCGATGCTAAGAGTATCCCGTATCTCGTAAATGAGAGAAAGGACTGGAATTTCCGATCTACGTCAACGATTGAAGAGCAGAGACGCCGTTTTGCACGCCAAGATATGGAAAATAAGGTGTACCGAACACGTGATGCGCTTCAACGACAACTGATGAACGAGAGCCATTACCGACTGGATTCCTTGGAACGTCAAGCGCTCTACAGGAACACCATCGACGCTGTGGTCCGATTTTTTCACAGAAGATATAGAATAAAAATGTGATACTTAGCGAATTTCTAGAGCGAGGAGGACCCACTCTTGCACGCGATAGGGAAAAATGGAAGCTTTGCTGGTACCAACTCGAGTCACTCGACGATCAACGGGACGACAGGTGATACAGGCGATGCAAAGGGTGTTTTTTAAAACCGTTGCGTAATCTGTAGCCTCATGTCCCAGCTTTCGAGTGGTTACTAACACTCTTGTGAAACGTTCCTCTCCAGCGAATGAGATCGGTTTTTTATCTGTTCTCGATTGGTCAGAAAGAACCCTTGATTTTATGTATTGTGCTGTATAGCATGCGATTGTTTCTGCAACCGTACTAATTCTGGTGCTGTTTAAACTTGAAAAATTTTTGGAGTAATATCAACTCGGTTTGTGCAATAAATGGATGCACCCACGAACCTGCTAAAATCCAGACTAATACTCGGCTGTACTGAGCAATTGTGAAGAATGTGAGCTTTCAATTTGGAAGGTTGATAATCATCCTTCGCTTACAAATAAAGTTGAGCACCTATTATTACAGAATTTGAAGCAATTTAGTTGAGGGCGGAAATAGAGCAGCTCTACAATGATAAGCTATCTATAACGCAATTTATGAGGGACTGAAAGGTTTTTTTTGACACTTTTCCGTTCAACAGGACAGGATGAAAAAGCAACCTCTCCCGTTGGACGTAAACTTTTTATAAGTGTGTTACAGTTATTCAAAAGCTTAACTATCTGGCTGGCGTAGTGAAACATTTTATGAAAAAAAGTCTTTTACAACTCTTTAGCAGAAGGAAAAACATTTCTATTTCACATATGCATATTTCTCAAAGTACAAAGCTCCTTCTTGGAGTATTAGTAACTATTCGGTAGCGCAAGATTTAGCGATTTCAACGCTGTGCTTATTTTTTGGAAAAAATCGCTTCTCTTTAGTGCAGCAGGAACTATAAGTTTGATTCACATGCGCGAATATGGGTTTTTGGCTAAGGTACGGGGTAGAAGGTGAAGGGCGGAGGAAGGAGAAAGGAGCCGGAACGATGTCGCGGTTTCCACAAGGCCATCGAATGACTGTGCTTCAACGGTTCACATGTGAAATACAATTTTTGTTATTTATTCAGGAATCATTTCTCCGTTTGTTTCCAGACTAGACTATGACTCTGATACTACAAGATTTCCTCTAGACGTTGACATGTTTTTCGGTTTCGACAGAAGTAATAGTGAAATTGGGCGGCTGATGTGAAGCAAATTTTATCTTGAACTTTACAGCGTTATAGAAGTGTGTCGCGAAAAAAACGTCCACGTACCGCGCTAGACAGGGATTCAAGTTCTCGCATGTTTACTATCACATAAAAAGTTCGTGTCCAGCGCTGCCAGTCGGAAAAAGACCGCTTCTTTTTCTAAAACCACTCTTCAAAACAAAAATCCTACTTTTTTCCAGAACAAACTTGCAGAGAGCAGTAACTGACAGCGCTTTGTGATTACAGGTAGTTTGACATTCAGCGTTCTAGACATTGAATTAAACAATCAGTGTACATCAAGCTCATAAGGGAAAACTCAGAAAAAACTTGTTTCCATTTTCAAATGTTCAAGTACACCTCTCCGAAATTATGCGCATGGCAAAATGGTATCGAAAGCCACGCAAAATTTATTTACATACTAGTACAAAACCTCCTTTTTTATTTTCACGTACCAAATAACAACTGTCCGAACAAGTGTTTAACAGCTACAATTTTTAGAATGGGAGAAGAAGAGAGGAAACAGTCACTGCATTAAGCATGACAATTGGTCTTCCCAGATTGCTACGAATAAGCATGCCCAATGTGAAAGCACACCACATTTGACTCTTTGGCGATGTAATGAAGTATTTTTAGTACTCCGAATTTTTTGTGCTTCTTTGCAGATCATAGATCTCTTCTGAACTTTTACTGCCATTTAACAGGTTGAAAAATGCAGATTCTAGTACTGAGCTTGGTTCCTGAATCGCCTTCATAAATGCGATCTACAAACTAAAAGAAAATTTTGAGACCGGAGTGATCAAGCTGCCACTTACACTTCATTTTAGTTATGTCGGCAATCATGTAGTAATTAAGTAGTTTTTTACCCGATGGAAACTGTGTTAATTTCCTTCGCAGCAAGTAGCGGAATCGTGCGGCGAGTGCAACGAGTTATGGTGACATGATGGCAATTTTTTAACGAGATTTGAATTGCCATTGGCACTTAAGAGGGTTTAATCATCAGCACGTGTCTGACTATAATAGGAGATCGCTTTGAAGTCATTTTTGGTTAGAGCATGCCAAAACACTGCAAAGTAAAGTTTCTGTCAATAATTATGCTGCACATTGCTATTTGTAGGCATCTCACCGATATAGTCTCCTTGATTGTTTGAAGCCTTAGCGAGGTGATACCTTAGTCAGAATCATATGCTTGTTTCGGAGATGTCATCCTCCTCATCAGTGGCCCACGTCGCGCACTGAACTTTACAAAAGGGATGAGGAGACGTTGCTCATGGTGATAGCAGGACAAGATTTTTTTTCGCACTTTTCGCAGTGTGACACATAGCACCGGTGCCTCTCCAAGATTAGTGTTAGAAGGGTTCTGACAAAGGCGAGGTCTCCGCAACGTTAAACACGAGTTTTAAAAAAGGAATATCAACCTTGTGCAATGTATATGTATGACTCTCTCCAAATTTTCCATTATCAGTGCACTTCTGAAGTTGGCACCTTCATAGAATTATGGAATAGACTTTGCTCTATCATTTTATGTCTATAAGTATTTTTAGTATCTCGTATATTGCCCTTTGAGCTTTATCAAGTCGGTTATTGTTAGTGAACATGACAAATATTTGATGTTCCATGCATTTTTTCATCAAGTATGTAGTTATCGTATTGAAAACTAGAAATTATCAAAATAACTGGCGTTTTCCTCACTAAAAATACGTGGCATATAAGTCGCTGTATTATGCTTAGTTTTTTGCGATGGCAAAGTTTTTTGGCGCTAAAGTTTTACTATGTATTACCAAAAAGTCATTGTGTAGACCAAACAGGGAGCGTAATACACCGAATGCAAGACGTAGTTTTCTTTTCGCTGTTAGATCGTAGCATCAAAGTATTTTCGCAAATCAGCTTAGCATAGACGTTAGCATTTTCCAAGCTATCGAATAATTACTAATAGTTTAGTGGAAAATCGCACTTGAGTAAAGCTAAGGAACAAAAAACATTCCATGAAACTGGGTACTTTTAGGAGAAGTGATCTTTTCCCACTAGAAATGTGTTTATGCAAGTCCCTCCATAATAATCTATATTTTCATAGAGATAAAGTTTGCCTAGAATCAAATTTTAGTCTCTATCATCAAAACATCCTCTATGAAGTCGAAGTAACGCCACTCCAAAGGCAAAGCGTCATCCTTTTTGTTAACAAAACATGTCGTCAAAGTAATCTTTCTTTTACGCAAAATGCAATATTGTCAACGTTCATTCCATATTAATAATTTCTAGGCAACTATACGTACTGTCGCATCCCTAAAATATCGCCAGAAGAGAACGAAAGACGGTGTCCTAGATTTGTTTATCAGCCTGATTACTTTCTTACTTATTTAGATACTCAGATGGTCCGCCTTCACCGGTTGTGCAAGCCTTAGCACATATTCCAAATGATATATTTTTGGTTGTGCATATGATAGTCCTTGGTTTCCTGGCGCAAAGACGTTTTCAGGTTTATAATGTCCTTTCCAAGTAATGGATTCTGACGATGGATCCTTGGCCGCGCTTCCTATTTGTTGATTTGGAGATGATATTAGGCCGAAATCGAAACGAAAGTAAGAAGAAAAATTATCGGACCGCTCACGGATGACGTAAAGACCGAAGTCCTATCAAATTGTAATCGCCTTATTACCGATACACTGCCTAGAGCGAACGAAAAGGCCACCTCTCAGCAGCAACCCAACGATCTCGCCCACAAAGTACATGCGACTTCGCCTTCACCATATAAGAAAGGATTTCTCCACTTCCAGACAATTCGACGCTCAAGGGGATGCGGCGGCCATCATCAACACGGCAACTCCAAATGCCAATGTGGTCGGCATCGTCAGCAGGACTACGCCTGAAGCCGACTACAGCCAAGGAACCATCTAGATCGCGATTCGCCATCATTATGGATCACCTCACTCATCAACAAAGCTCTCTCATCACCGCAAACTCTCTCACCACCAAAGCTCAGTCTTTCCCGTCGCTCACTTATTACCGCTCATTTTCGCTATACTCTGAATACTCACCTTCCTCTTTTCTTTGCGTTGCTGTTGATCGTTGTTTCGACTGTTATCTATATATATATTAGTTATCCGAATTTGAGGCACCGCATTGGAGCATCACACGTGATATTATGTCATCACCATTTTTTCAGTTGATGGATTATGGCTGGCAGTATAGATGTGGAAATCCATCTCATCAACTGCTTAAAAGGATGGTGCCAACACAAAATCACATGTTATCAACACAACGTTTCCCTATTTCTGCTGCAAAGCTGGGTTCAGTGTGGGGAGTGTGCCAGTGTCGAAGCGGGAGATAGCAATGATACGTTCATGTGGTATTGACATATAAACCTCGAAAAGGTACATTCTCACAGATTACATTGATTGTTCATATTGAGGTTTAAAATCAGTCGATAAATCAGATTTCTACGTAATCAATAATCAATTGCATAATCAGTCTGTATTTTCTGAAATCAAATATTGCGGCGTAAAAAATTCATTTTTGTTATCCTCTTAATTCATGCAACTCACAAAAGTCGTCATAGAGACTAAAACTTAGAGGCAATGATATTACGCCGACGTCATACTCACGTTTTGAAGGTATCGCCCTCATCATCAGTGGCCCACGCCCTCCATCTAACTTTCCTCTGTAGCAGGAACGGAGAGGCTTTGCTTATGACAGGATTCTTACGTATACATGATTGATTTGTAGAAAAAAAAAGCTCCCCACTGCATGCGTTGACACCACAAAATCCTCAAAAATTTCTCGATTATTAGCGTTCTTCAGGAATCCAATCTACACAGTCTTTTCGTATACTCACCTATGCCTTAATGTGAACATTTTTGATCCTAGCGAGTTTTGTAATTGGAGAGGAACACTATTTTTACAGCTTTACGTAATTCGTTTTCTGCATTCCGTTTTGTTTCTATCTCACCAAACAGCTTCAGTGTCGTCACATGCCAGTAATTTTGCAAGACCATCAGTGCATGTAAAAATATTTATGTGGATATAGAACTTACTTTTTGAAGAATTGAGAAAAATCAGAGTTTTGAACGAATTTTCTTGTAAAAACGTTACAGTTCAACTATTCATTTGCCTGATCATCACATTTTCCCATCACGAATCATGTAGAGCAATGACAGAACAATCATCTAAGTATCAATAATCAAGTAATGGACCACTCTTGTGAAATGGGACTTTCACCTGAGGAATGGAGACATTGTCAGGCTTGCTGCTAGTAATTTATAACACCGAAGAGAACCGATTGGGCCACTTTTTACACGCTAGAGGAAAAAGGAAGCTTTATCAGCGCATGCTCCAGCACTCGACAATTATCGAGGACAGCAGTTGGTTGAGAGATTTTTTCAAAATTCATCAATACCGTTGTGCATTAACAATTCATTTTGGACGTCTTTAATAGCACTGATAAAGCAACGGGCTCGAATCGACTACGAAAACGCGATGAAGTGCATTAAGTGTTAGAGATACTGCCACTTCTAATTTCCATACGCATAAGGACGCTTTTTCCTGTGAAACTAAAGCCATTAAATTATGTATTCGATTAACAGAAATTTCGCAAGTCACCTAACGTTTCTCTGATAGCCATCGTACAACTTCACAAAAGAGTTGAATTTCTTTTACATTGAATCTGTTTGATCAATTATAAAGTGAAAGTGTAAAATATCCTCACGAGGGGCAGATTTATTTATGCTGTCATTAGCATTCAAGACATGGACGTCTTCATATGTTAGTTCAACTCCATGACAATAATAAATGGCTAGGAAGGAAGAATGAGGAAGGAAAAGGTATAAGAGGTGATAATCAAGTCCTCAGCATAATTTATTCAGGTTTGTGCCTCCGGAAGTGAAGATTTCTTGATAAACTGGATTGCGTATATGTTATTTTCTAGTGAATTCTATTTCAGAACTAAGCATTTTCTATGCATAAACACAAGGAAGTTTGCTGGTGCCAACGACAATACAATGTGCTTGCTTATCCGTACCTACTCCAGGGTCTGCAAATAGGATTTCTGTCAGACGCTCGTATGATTCGAACGTCAAGTTGACGATAGAAAGTACTCTCGATTTATACTACGTTTTTGCACAACTATGTTTTCCCACAATATATTCGTTATAATACATATTATATTGCAATATATTAATATGGATTTGTGGATACGAGATATCATACGTTGCTATTGCAACAAACATTGGAACATCTTCATATCGTACCAGTTATCTTTTTTTCCGACATCGATTATCTGCCGTTACGAATTTGCTGAGGCACAATATATACCTCCTTTCAGCCACATTATTACTATATAAAATTCATTTAGGACTCAGCACAATGTTCAAAGCGTTTCACTATTCTCTCCCATGCTTAGCCGAACTTTTGAAAGTGCTATTTTTTGCTACACAAAAATATAAAGTCTTGGTCCTGATGTGAGTGACAGAAATTTTGCGGGAGAAAAACCGGAAAGTTATCCAACCTGTGTGGAAGAAGACTGAAGTTGGCTAAATATAAGTTCCCCACCTTCTTCATGCCATTCGGTATCATTTCAGAGATTCTTATCAGCCTCATCAACCGCTTTTACATACATATTTTCGGCAGGCTTTAGTTCATCATAAGCTTCTCTATCATAAGATGTTCTCAGAAGATTTGACTGAAATTTTATTCCTATCACTCGCATCGTTGTATTTTCGGCAAGCAATTCGGGAAACAAACTAGGCAATCCGTAAATGCACTATTAGCCACAAATCCAAATCACACTAGGATCCAAACACTTTTTTCATTCTAGTCGCCTTTTTCTTCTACAACATGAACCAGATTCTACACTTCTGCTTCTGACTTTGGCAGGCTGGAGAGTTTTCTCCTTGCACGGACGTCGCCAATTGCTAGTCCGAAGCGATTATTTGTAAATATCACTATTTCCTAGTCGCCAACACTCATGAATTAAAGGTAAATATCAAACATATTTAGTCTATTCTTAGAGATGCAGCAATATATGCTCTCTAATTCGTGCAGTCGAGGTTGAAATAGGGTCTTCCGCGTGTTAAATAGGTCCATTACCTGTGACCAGAGGCATTCGTTATGCTTAGTTTTCCAATGTTAACATAAAAGTAATAGTACAAAACGCGGTGTCGTATCTCCACTCCTGAAACACACGAAAACTTGCAATGAAGAACTATGGATTTTTTTTGTTATTGTGTTGTACAGGAATATTCCAAGAGCCCTTTTTTGCTATGTAAAGATTAGACTATCAATAATCAATTAGAAGCTTATAATAGTGGTAAATCATAACTGTACTTGTTTCTCAGGTAGTTCTCACAGCACTTAGCACTGAGAAAATCAATGTCTCTCACGCACCACACGTATATATCATTATTTCGCTTATGTTTTCTTGTATCGAGCTTCTTCTTCAAATAATCAAGATAACAATATATATTCAAATTGCGGAAGCTCCACTTCAGGAACGAATCTCAAAGCGAAGGAGCGGGAAAAAATAATCTCTTGTTTCACAAGCCTTACGCGTTTATTGTGCGTATTTTCGTAGTACAAAGCTCTTTTCTGGAATCATGGCAATCGTTCGATAGCGCAAATTTTGAAGATTTCGAAAAATGTATTTGGTTTAGAAAAAGCCTTCTTACAACGTGATGCAAGGAGAAAGGTAACGATTTTCACACGCGTCAGGTATCGCGCGCATTCTTCCTACTTAAGATTTGTTCTGTTTCGTGAAGATTTTTAAGTTTTTTGCGCTAAAAATAAAAAGAAAACTTTGTCCTGCCGTTTTCGGGAGTAGTTTTTTGAATTCAATTTCACACTGCCAAATGAACCCTTTACTTAGCCTCGGCCTAAGCCCAACAGCTTTTACCAAAGCACGAAGATCATTCGTACTTGTAAAAAGAGTCTTCAAATACCAAAGTTATGTGTTTCATCTAGTATTTTTGTCATAGCGTTGAGAAACTATCAATCTATTAGCAAAAATCGCTTTACATGTGAATTGCGCCATTGATCCACAGCCACTCACACCTCAATCAACAAGCAATGCCCGATTTCTTTGAACTTCGATCTATTTTCTTTGCTACAGAGCAGTAGAAGTCTTTTCAGAAAAAATAAAATGTTGGAATGGCCAAAACTTGCAATTCTTTTCGTTTTCTAGAGTATTTCGTTTTTTAGAATATCATATCTTTCATCTCAAATGCCTCTTGAGACTTCGCTCAAATTTCAGTGTGTCTGGTATTTATCTTTTGAGCCGCGCATGTAGTCTGATATGGACACTATACAATGATGGCACTTTTCAGCCTTTCAGTTCCGTCAGTTGCACGGTGCCTTACGGCGGAGTCAGTTCCATGAAGAGATGTTCGCTGCTAAAAGAAACCGGTGCAGTAATTCGGTAGTTCCTATCCAGTAATTTAATCACTTGACGGCGCGTGTAAATATTATGGAATTGGCTCCTTCTAGCAGGAGATATCTTCCCACGCAAATGACTGTAACATAAAGCGCCGTGCAAATGACGAGTTTGAAAGGCCGAAACGCATATGTTATACTGTATAGTGTCCATTATCAGAACATTATTAGACCATTACATGCACGGCTCAAAAGATAACGCAGACACATTAAAATTTGAGCGGAGTCTCAAGAAGTATTCGAGACGAAAGATATGATATTTTGGAAAACGATTTAGAATAAGATGGCATCAAGAATTCAATAGTAGGAAGAAATTAAGAGAGAAACGCCTCAGAGTTATTGCATAGGAACAAATACATTAGTGTGTAAGACCTTGTCATGAGGTGCAGGAAAAATTTATTAGCTGGAATCACCACTATATTTAGAAGAGAAAACGGATTTGAGCTTTTTCTAAAAATGCAAGTGAGGGTGACAATAGGCTTCAACTTATATGGTCAGCTCTTCAAACGCTTCGAGTTTTTAAACAAGGAGGGTGATTATAGAACGCTGTCAATTTATTATAATTTCTTCGCGATGTGCAGGCAACGCAAAATTTGTCATTGCACATTTCATACAGTGCAGCATCACTTAATTTGCGTATAACTCCATGTTGTTTACTTCCTACAGGTAATTGATCTAATTCATTCAGCACGTACGATACTGAAGTTATCAGACTATCCAAAACGACAATTCAGCAAATATTTCTTGATCCTATTGGAAAAAGAATCCTCTTGAACTATGATGAATACGAGCTCAGCATCTTGGCTTTCCGATAACAGTAGAGTTCGTTTCTGCTAACAAAATCAATTTGGAGGATACGATGGCTATGGATTTTTTTAAAGAACAGTGTATCAATGACTCCGCCTCAAGTGGATCAAAATTTTTCTTGAAAGCTTTTGCTACCGTACGGGTCTCATTACAGTGGTGTTTCAAATATGTGAAGCTAGAGCCTTAAGTGCAGTTACAAATTTAGAAATATTTCTGCTCTTATACGGACTTTGTCACAGTAATAAGCGAAGTATCATATAAAGTTGATGGCTTCAATTAATCTCAATATTCCAGTAGGACTTCATCGCGGGAACGTGATAAATGACAACCATTTAGAAGCGGCGATAGATCTTATAAGCGTTTGGAGTTCATTGAACTTAGAGAGAAATGCCATTCACTCGACTTTTCGTAGCATCGCATGAAGGGCTAAATGAATTCTGATCAATACAGTGAGTTTGGGCTCCGAGCCCACCGCGAGTCATTGTAAAGGCCAGATATGCATACAATTATCTCAAACGAGGTTAAAAATTGAAGTCAAATGCATGGCGCATCCCTCAGAGATTGATGAAAGCCAAGAGCTCTTCTCTTTTTAGAGCTTTATCATACCAGTTTGAATGTTTTTCATAATAGCCGATCTGATACTAATTCGTTATGTCTCTAGAGTTGAAGAGCATTTTCAGAACTACGACGCTACTCTAGTAGTGTTTATACTAGGTCTCCAATTATGTTTCCGAACTTGATCCGAAAATTCAAAATTTTCTCTCCAAGTAATTGAAAGTGTCAAATAACATCAAATAAAGTACTTTACGTCTGCTTCAATGCAATTCTGCCAACAATATGGCAGCAAATCAAATCCCAGCAGATCCAAAGACTCTGAAAGATGCAGGCAAGAACTGGAGCATGGCATTTAGATTTCTGTCGATCTCACACAAGCTCAAAAGAATAAGGGAAAGCAAATTACGCAAGCTCATACTTGTCGTCATCGCTGCTCTTACCTTTGAACAGAATGTCACCATTGATGAGAAATGAATCTTCTTTAAGAGCCAGCGTTGGTCAAATCAGTGGTTGTCATCGGGTCAGCAAGGAACACCAACACCCAGACAGACCAGATCGACTTGCGCCAAAAAGTAATGTTGACCACTTTCTGGGACCGAAGTGGGCCGATTCATTGGATTTGTTACAAGCCGGTCAGACCACCTCAACGCCGAACGACATTTCAAAAGTTCGACTTTCTATAAACCTCGGCATAATCAATTGATATATGAAAATGGAGAAAACTTATCTTGATTAGCTGACGCGAGGTTGATAAAACAGTTGTAGAAATTCGGCTGACGTTTCGGCGACCCGCCTTCTTCAGAGCCTGGACGTATATAGTATTAGTCTATTTGAATGATCGGATGGTCTTATTTATATGCTGCCTAGGTCACGTTAGAAGATCAAACGAAGAAAGGGCGCGAGATCTCGCGTGATGGTGACGCACTCGTCCTTCCGATTCATTTCGGGGTTTTGGGCGTTTATCCAAAATGCCTCAAGAGTTTTGCGCGTGGACGTTTTTGATTCCTGCGCCAGGATTGTGACAGTCACATCAAAATCCTTGTTGTTGTGTTTTTGTGCCCTATGTAAACCTAAAGGTTTGGTTTTATCTATTTTAGATTTACTGTCTAGATGTTCTTTTATGCGGACGAAAAGTGGTCTTCCCGTTTCGCCTATATATTCTTCCCCGCATGTTTTACATGTTAGCAAATAAATTGTGCCTGATCTCATACAATCTCCCTCTTTTCCGTTGGGGCAGATCATACAGTTGTTGGTGTTGCACAATCGATCATAGAGTCTATTGCGGATCAGCTGATGGCGTAGGGTGGGAGGTGGGGTTTCGATAATTACCACGGAATTTTCAAGACCGCATCTTTTCAGGCACCTTTTAACCGCGCTACTAATCTCGTTTGATATAAATGGTAATTTGAAGGGACTCTATTCAGGTGCGGAGTATTGTTCTTTTGTGACCTAATTCCACTTTTTGAATATTCCCTAGTGGCAAATGTTTTGTAGCCGTTGGAAATGGCGATCTTTCGTGCCAAGTCTAATGATTCGTTCCTTTCCTCCTCTCCTGTGCACACACTTTTAGCTGTTCGAAACATGTTTTTAATTAGCGATTTTTTCATGTGTGAAGGATGAGAGGAGAGGTAATTGACCAAAATGTTCTTGTTACTTGGTTTTCGATACCACTTTGTACTATAGCCACTATCCAAAAGCTTTACTTGGGTATTTAGGAATGGAAGCCAGCCCCCGTTTGGACTTTCTCGCGTAAATTTAATATGCTCTGACTGTCCGTTCAACACTTCAAAAAATTGTCCATTTCCTCTTGTGTGGAACAGACAATGAAACAGTCATCTATATATCGGCAGTAGAGCAATGGGCGGTGAACGAGAATTGGAGCTTCCACCTTATACATAAAAGCGATGGCAAGACTAGGTGCTAAGCGTTGACCCATGGCTAACCCCCTGAGTTGTGTAAAGTATTTTCCCGACCACCGAAAGATTGAACAACTAAGACATTGTTTTAGGAGGGTCATTAGTTGTTGAATTGTGAAGCCATACATGTTTACTTTTTGTTCATTTTCAGTTAAAAGTTCGAAAATGGCTTGCATTGCAGAGTCATTTGATACGTTTGTATAGAGTGAGCTAACATCAAATGACTCCATTACGTGCGAGTTGTTAGGTTTCGCGCAACGTAGGTGGTCAAGGAACATTTTTGTATTGGGTAGGTGGGTTGGTATGAATTTGAGCACCTGAGTAAAAATGAGGTTTAGAAACCACGTTATTCTATCCGTTGGTCCGCCTATACAACTGATGATGGGTCTAACCTTGTATGTTGATGGATCGGTTGACACTAGATCATCAATAGATGTAAGTTTATGTGTTTTTACGAGAAGGTATAGGACCGGACAAATAGGATTATTGTTTTTGAGTCGAGAAATAACTGAAGTTTCCAAACCCGCTGCACTTGCCGTGTTGACCCATTCTTTGTTTAATTTTTTACATTGGAGTTTATATTCTTTCTCAGAGGATGGGCGATAGAGGGAGACATCCTGAAGATGTTTCTCCGTTATATCGACATCCAGCTGATTTGAAATTACTACAAATTCCCCACCTTTATCACTTACGGACAAACGGATAGTTTTTGATCTTACGAGCTCCCTGATTTGTGACAAACCTTGTTTTTGTTTGTGTGTCAGATTGGAGCTTATTTTTCTATGCCGAAAGTGGTTGAGTATTTGCAGAATTTCGTTCGAAAAAACGCGAAAAGTAGGGTCGAGTTCGCTGTTTGGTTTTTCTTCCTTGTAAAAGCTTGTGGGAAGGGAATGGGTGGTAGTGTCCCTGGTTGTTTTTCATTACCTAACCCTTCTAATCTAGCCTTGTAGCGCAGTTGATTTGAAGTTCTTGTAGACTGCATACGATCCTGCGCAGGGTTAATTTAGAAATGGGTTGACTAGGTGCAAAACTTGGACCCAATTCTAATAATGAGCGCGCCTCATCCGGAAGCGTTACACCACCTAACACAGTAACTCTTGATCTCTCTAAAGCGCCTTGATTTTTCGATTTATCGATGTTGATACGGAAATCGACTCTTTTACGTCTTGATTTTGATTGAAGGCAGTCAAACTTTCTTTTTAGATTATTTTTGGCATTGCGCCGGATATCATTACAAATAGCTATTGACTCGTTTACTATTCTCCCCCAAAGGCGTTTCTCCAGATACTGAGCACAATAATGTTCTTTTGACACACATTTGTTTATGTAGGAGAACATTTCGTTTTGGACGCATCTTAAGAGATGCGCAGTAGTTGTGTTTCAATGCTCAGTATCTTTGAAGAGTCCTTTGGTAAACCGCATAAATATAGCTTCCTAGATCTTATAAAATTAGGAATAAGTTTGTATCTCAAGCAGCGGCGAAGAAAGTAAACCTTTTGTCGCATTAAGACAATTTTTTGTCTTAATGACAATACGTCCTTGACAAGTCGAGAATATCTTGCTGGTACATATTGCAACAATTCAAAAGTTCGACTTTCTATAAACCTCGGCATAATCAATTGATATATGAAAATGGAGAAAACTTATCTTGATTAGCTGACGCGAGGTTGATAAAACAGTTGTAGAAATTCGGCTGACGTTTCGGCGACCCGCCTTCTTCAGAGCCTGGACGTATATAGTATTAGTCTATTTGAATGATCGGATGGTCTTATTTATATGCTGCCTAGGTCACGTTAGAAGAACAAACGAAGAAAGGGCGCGAGATCTCGCGTGATGGTGACGCACTCGTCCTTCCGATTCATTTCGGGGTTTTGGGTGTTTATCCAAAATGCCTCAAGAGTTGAACGACATTGTCGGCAGCTGGACCGTTGCAATCAAGCAATTCCACGTTATCGCCGTCGCCAAGTCATTTTGCCTTAAGACAAGCAAAGCCACACGTTGTCAAGAAAACATGGAAGAAGTTGGCCAATTTGGGCTGGGAGCACTTGGATCATCTGCCGTATCTGCCAGATCTGTCTCCGGCCCAGTTTCCATCTTTTAAGATTATTGGAGCACCGTCGGGCAAGAAAAAGCGTTTCAAGACACCAATCATTTCCGTCAAAATTTGACCGGACGATTTGCATCAAAGAACAACGAGTTTACGAGCGAGGAATTGATTTGTTACCGGGACGTTGGCAGAACTGCATCCAGGCAAACAGAGAATACTTTGATTTATGTTATTTGATGGCTTCGATTACTTTAAAAAATGAATTTTTGAGTTTTTTGGATCAAGTTCGGAAACATAGTTGGAGACCTGGATAAAATTGTAATGTTTCAACGAATGAAGTGAAGAAATTGAATTATATCCACCAAGCTTCAAATTCGTTGAATTATCGCATATGAACAATATACCGAGAGCCCTGTAATCTGTGCAAAAGTAAAACCTTATAGTTAAAACTTTTAAATCACGTCGATTCTAGCAAAATTTATCAATGTGGTGATGTAAAGTCACAAATTACAATATCCACTTACTAGTCCTAACGGACGGCTATAGAAATCGAAGCGCGCAGAGCGAATTGCGCCATTTCAATAGTTTAATTGTGATTTTTTTCTTCGCTTGCAAAAATCTTCGCAATTTTTGTAGTACTCTGATAAAATAAGACTTTCTCTACATGCTTATATACTTTTGGTTTAGTTATACATGCCTTTTGTGGAGAAAAACGCTCGTTCACTAAGCATTCGTACTAAACTTAGCATTCAATCAATTGTATTGCACTGTACATAGGGGATAACAAAAAAAAAATCCACAGTTTTGCTCTTTTCTAGTTTTATACAAGACCCAAGAGTTATCTTAGCAAATAAAAAATTGGAGAACAGCTTGTAAGATATCTTAATGTTATACATGTTGGTCGATATGTGTTTTATCGAAAGTTCTCACTATAACTAATTTTAATCAACCATTCGTTTCTTTCTAATTACTCAGAATTGATGACTCGAGAAAACGCTGAGCACTTATGGATAGTAGGTGAATTCTGTGAACAGTAAGGAACAACTGTCTTTGAATGAAAGGCTTAGAACATCAGGTTATTAAGAACTATTGCTCAGAAATATGTGTCTTCAGAGGGTAATCTCGGGACTTTCCCCTATCCGCACCCATATTCAAGAAAAGTATCCTTTATTCGTTCCCAATGTTTTAGCAATAATTCAACAGCTTGAATATCGAGAATCTGGAAGGGGGGTTTTTAAATCCAAACAGTTTCAAAATTACGCTGTAAAGGCGAAGCGAAATTTTAGGTACTTATATGTTAAGCCCAAGGAACTTTCTCTTTGAGGTATCCCGAGCGGTTAGTCGCAAAGGCACGTGTTGCGCATTCAGGTGGCTTATACGGGAATGAACGCGGACCAAAAAGCGGCCGTTTGCTTCCCAGAGAAGGTCAAAAAGCCTGCAATCAAGCGGCTGGGAAGTACATGGGAGGCGGTTAGGAGTCGCCTCCAACATATAAGCTCGTCCCGCTCCTTCACGAGAGACTGGCAAGCTACTCGTGTGTACTCATCCCTCACGCTTAGAGCCTAGCAAGCTATATGTTGGGTATAAAATGCTGAAAACAGCAGTGACTATGGGCCTCATTCGCCTGACCCCGAAAGAAGCCCCTGCATACGGCAGCGCCAGGTAGGAAGAGTACGGGGAGGCTGGCTAAAAAACCTCAGGACCAAAACTAGGCTGCCAAGATCAAACGGATTAAAATGGCCGATCTGTACCTATAGAGCACGAACACTTGCTTACGACTTCGCTGTAGAAGATCCACTAATTCAAGCAAGAAGAGTAAGGTACGACGTCATTGGCCTGGCTGAGACAAGAAAATGCGACACCTTTCACGCTGTTTATGACACCGGAGAAGAGCTGTTTTTCTGAAAAATGCGGTCGCCAGAGGTGTCGGCGACATTGGCGCCCTTGTCAAATCGAATTCGACCTGAACATCGATTGATTCGAAGAACTAACAACCCGTATAGGACGACTGTGGTTGAAAAACGATGTGGATTAATGCCGGCTTTGACCATGCTCGTTGCTTACGCACTAATATCAAGCTGTAACGGAGACGAGGATCATTCCCACGGACTAGAATGGAATGAACAGTATGAGAGGCTATCTGAGTTTATCATGGCTATCCAAACCATGCATGACTACCCACAATTTCAAAAGCTTCTTTCTCAATGGTGGATATGGGAGACTCCCAAAGCAGAGTACCATGACGAAATAGATGCTAGGTCTATTTCGAAGGTTTTGCCTAGCCGATGTCGCTGTTGCTTCCAAGTTCTTCACTGGATCAGACCACCACCATCTTCGCGCAACAGTCCGTTTTTCGACGAGAGCAGAGAAAGCCGCTAAATTCCAAACAAAGAAGTCTAAAAACTACCATAAACTGGAGCGTATTCAAGTCTTTAGTCGGCTCCTGGAATGATATTGCTATCGACAGCATGGACGAAGAATATAACCGTCTCGTAGAACATCTTCAGTCAGCTCTATAGAAGCCGAGAGTTTTAAAAGCCACGAAGAGAAGCTTGTCTCCACGGGCATTTGAGGTGATACATCAACGAGGAATCACATGAGCTAGCAGCAACCGAGTCCTCATGTCCGAACTTGCGAAACGCTGCAGAAAAGCGACAAAAGAAGATCTCAAGAAGAAACTAGCAACAGCCATGTCAGAAGGTGCAGTGGTTGGGAGGGCATTTGCAAAGCCCACAGAAGCATCGCCAATACAAGATCAAGATAATTGCACTCCGACGCCCTGAAGGGACACTTACAGCTTCCAGAAGGGGAATGAAAAAAATCATCCACCAGTACTCCTCTCACCGTCATATAAATTAAACGAGGATGGATTTGTCGTTCACCTACCCTCCCTTCCGAAATCCGATGTCTATGTCGTCGGTGAAAAACAGAGCAACAACCGGTTCAGATAGGATTAGACCAGAACACATGAAGAAAACCTGGCTGCCAGTTCTCATCAACAAACCTGGCTCCGCTCTTCACTCGCTACCTGTCAGAGTGCAAGATCCCGATTCGATGGAAAACCAGCAAAACCGTTTTGCTGTTCAAAAAGGGAAACCTTCACGACATAGGCAATTATGGCCCAATCTGTTTGCTGTCCGTTGCCTATTAAACTCTTTATTCGAGACATTCCTAAACAGGAATTGATAGAACACGGGACGAAGGACAGCCATGCGAACAAGCCAGGGTTCAGAAAAAGATTCAGTACCATAGACCATATCCACACAATAACAAGACATTGAGGTTTTACGAGAGTACAAATACCCTTGTTTCTTTTTCATCGATACGAAAGAAAAGCCTTAAATTCAGTGGAAACAGAAGCGGTTTATGGAAGCTCTGGATAAGCAGGGATTCCTACTCTGCATGTAATAATCCTTCGTGGGTTATATAAAATTTTTGCGATCAAAATATCTTCCATTCCGTATAGTAATATTACCATTTACGTATAAAAGAGGTCCGATAAGGCGATACAACTTCGCCAAAACTGCTCACTGCCACCTTTAAAAATGTCATGCGAACATTAGAATGTTCAATACGGAAGTGAAAATTGACGGTCGACTTTGTGCGTGTGATAATCGTCCTCATAACACCAGGCCATCATCCGAGCGGAAACGAGGTTGAACCGATCGACACGCATGTGAAGAGATTGCCCTTCAACTACACGTTTAGCAAAAACGATGTTCATGGGGTCGGATGAGTTTTTGAATGCCCCATTTAGCTGAACAAACGAACATTTCCAAATGCTCCAGTTACGTTCCTATCTAGGTCGCGAAATCAACAGTGATGAACGACCTAGCTCCAAGATAAGCTGAAGGAAACAGCACTTCATGAACGTTCAAGAGTACGTGGATGTAGGAAGATGATCATGAACATGCCGACTCCGTGCCCACCTTTCGACTCGACGATTATCCCTGCCATAACCGTATGCTTTTGAACGCGGCAGTCAAAAGGTCAGCTCGGAGTATCCCACATCTCGCAAATGATAGAAAAGATTCGAAGTCTCGATCTGTGTCACAGATCGAAGATCCAAAGACGCTGGTCCTACACGCCCGGATATCGACTAAGGTGCTGGACACGCGATGCGCTGAACGGCAACCGATGAACGAGAGCCGGTTACTGACTGACTGTTTCCCTCGGGATTTGTTGATTTACAGGAAGACCCCTACACAATGGTCCGATTTCTTCAAATGTCCAATTGAATAACAAGTGTGCACCTCACATTATCTAACGCGTTATGTCATCGATTAATCGCCCACCGCTTCACGTACATTAGCCGGTAATAAGCGCCGTTATATGTGAAACTCGATCTTATTTTTTCCTGCTACGATGCAGTAAAAACGTCCTTTTTTAGGAAATCAGCACAGCATTGGAAACGTTTGAACTTTTCGCTATCGAGTGATTACAAATAGTATAGAGAAGGTGCGCTGTCACCAGTGAGGTGTAAGACAAATACGTTTTTTCTTCCTATAGCGTATTATGATGAGCACTTTCAAAGTTAAACCATTTGTAGGTTTTTCGAATTTTGTGGGCCTTTCGAAAGAGATCGAGTACCTCTAAAGAAGTGATTTTGTCCAGCGAAACGAGGCGAGATAAAAAGAAAAACGCGAAATAAGCCATGTGAAACAAATATTAGGCTTAGGCGCTACAGTGCTTAGAAAAGCGTCTTCATAAACGGTTGTGTTTATCGGCGAGCCAAACTTAAGCATTCGAACAGTCATTAGCATCACTATTTTCTCTACACAAAATTCGTTGACGGTCTCCGGACACTGCAGCAGTGGTTTGATGCCGATGTGCGCTGGCGCAACTTAATCGTTTTTTTTTTTTTTGGCTGCTACTGTAACGCAATAGAAAAACTTTTACAGACACAGATTTTTTACAATGAACTGTTACAGATGACAGAAACTCAAAATTTTGTATGCTTGCTCTAAAAAAACCTTTCAGCGTTTGGGAAAAAAAAGCAGTAAAAATAAAATTTTCTGCACATTATGTACTGTTTCGTCAGACTCGACTTTTTTCTCCGGCTTTCATGCCCTTTCATAGCGCCAATGCAAATGAAAGCTTTTGTCAGCGAAGTTACTTAAGTGAGAAGTTGAATTTTACTTCACCTTTAGATCAACATTATTTATCAACCATTTGAAAAAAACACCCCTTCAAATTCTCGACGTTTCGAGCTGGGTTAGAAGTACATAGTTAGAACATACCACGAAGCACATACCACAAACAATAACACTATATCTATTATGAATTCCATACTCAGTGAAAATGGACTAAAGAAGAGAATACTTCCTGGGGCCCCTAGTTTCTGATCATACTTTGCATAATGTCCGTGTTCCAAGTCTTTTACTCAACACGATTGTCCCTCCACTCAACATTTTCCACTAGCATGAGTTTCTCAACATTTTTCCTTCACTTTCATAGATCATCAACTTTAGATAAATGGAAGTAGCGAATGACTGATGTACCTTTAGTTGCAGTGAGAGTTATTGATGAAGTGATATGCGCACCGACATTGCATCATCATCATTTTGACTATTACTCACGTTTTCTAATTTATACTCCCTGTTGATAACAGATCGAGTCTGCACGCAACTAAGAAAGGTCAAAGCTATGGTTTTTTTCTTGGATATCCTTTGTACAATTAAATACACTTGATTGGTTGCCAAATTAAGTGCGATTGTAATAGAGGGAGCGCGAAGTGGGGTAACTATTAGGTGCAGCTTCTTTTGCTCCCACTCTTTGGAAGTTCCTGGTTTTCGTAAAGGTGAATGTTTATGATTATTGTCAATGTCTCATATATTTCTTCATGATATGCAGAAAAAGCAGACTTATCATTGTACTTTCCTAAGACAGTATTATTTTATTCGCTTAAACCGTGCAATCAATCACCCATTTGAGTTTTTTTGATTTCCAGTACTGGCTTCTTAATCTAAAAATGCCGTTTTGCTCTATGGTAGGGAAGATAAAATTGAGCTCCAAACACTCTGCACATTGCATGTAAGCATGGTGTGCGAGCGCTATTATTTATGCGGTATTACAAGAGCGGCAGAATTCATGCTTCATATACTGAGCTTAGATTAACACAACTTACACTAATCATTAAAGGTACAACTGATTTGCCCAAAAAACTCTTTGACAAAAGGCGATGCAGAATCGACCCCGGTAACGCGAGCAAATGCCATGAAAGCTGGAAATGAATATTGGTGCAAAAAGGGCGGATAGGTGTAGTAAACTTGAGCATAGTCAAAACTTTCATAATCCTGAGGGAGCAGGAGGCATCAAGCGCTGTAGTTAGTGGTGCAGTGTATCAGAAAACAAGGCGAAAAGCAATATTTTAGTCTATCTCCTTCCACAAACACTTTCTCGCAATCATTCAGCGAACGCCTTAGCTCTATTACCTCCGAAATTGCAAGATAGATTGTTATGATGAGCGTCCTATGACATTCACGAAGAAGAAGAATTCTAGAAGCAAAAATTGAAGCAACACGCGAATTTTTTGAAGGAAGTTGAAGATGTTATTGCGAAGAAACGGGCTGGTTGCGAGAAATGTTAAGAAACACACAGTAAACCGATAGTGCATAATGAGATAAAGGGATCCTTTTTTCAAAGCCTTCAAATTTCTTGGGATTGCCTTAGACATCATGACCGCTTTTTCTATGCACACTCCCTAGCGGCAGAAGTATAGCTTTGAAAAATTGCTTCCGGTATGTTTGCTTGAAACGTTTTTAAGGTGGTCAAATACCTTCCTAGGTGTCTTCCTAGCAAAAACAAGTTACCGTCGTCCTTCGGTAGATTCCTTTCGCAGATCAGTTTGATAATAGAACAATGGGAAAAAATCCATGATATAATGCCTGGGATTCTCTGTGAATATTACTGTCAACATATTTCACTTTTGCTCTGTCAGACTTTAGAACAAATTCTGAAACATTGTCAAGAAGATTCCAAAGTAACAGAATGCCGTTTGGATAACTTGTCCATTGATAATATAAGCCTAACAGGGACCGTAAATGATTAGAAGAAAGAACTACTCAATGTTTTAAAGGGAAAATCAGCAAGCAAGTTTAACCGACATGCTATCGACAACGTCATTGAAAGGAAGACATTTCTATACCAACAAATCGCCAAAGTTTTATCAACTCCTATCCAGTTTTGACCGACAGCATCAATGAACAGTTGTAAGATTGGAAATTATTTTATTTGGCCGCCTATTGCGGTTATATTGTTTTCAATGAACCCAATAATGCGGAGTGTTGTGCAAAAACATTTGCGTCAACTGGAATTACGAATAGCTGAGTGATATAAAAAACACTGAGCCTCAGGCGGAAGCCCAATCCATATCTCACCTTTTCATGGGACGCGTGCCAGCCTTTTGTACCACTAGCCCTTGTTCTGCAATCACTTCTCTGTGAAACATTACGCATAGATTGACAATTTTACTTATCATCAGCATTATTGGATTATAGCTGTTACTGTTCTTATTGAATAGAGTATATTGCAAAAAACCAATACATGCTTTATTGCTGAAAAGGTGTGATACATTGCCCTTTTCGTTTCTCGGAAAGAAGAAACTCCAGAATTTGTTTCTCTAAACTTGAACTGAGTGACCAGCAACTGAAGACACGACCGACACCTCTGAATTTGAAGCAGGTAAACTTCATGTACGTCGTGCAAATCATCTTACATTGTATCTTAAAAATGAAGCTACTGCTCCAAACTAATACCATAGAATCGATTTCTATTTAACATATCTATTAAGGGATTTTCAGACTTTCATTTTATGTAGTTCCTGAACCACTAACAGAGTGCGCAAACCGACTTTTTGAAACATTTCAAGACCAATGTGGCCACTTCATATCATTTCAAGTAGAAGAGTAGGACTGAACAACTCAAACCAATGAAGAACCCGTCTCGTGCATAACAGAGTAATAAATGTTAAGAGCGAAGCATGTGCGCTTGTCACTCTTTCTGATGACAATAAGAAAAGATTTGGCAATAAAACTAAAGAAGGAGAATCTAAGGAATTGTTTGCCAGTAAGCAGAGGACAAACGTTCACAAGCGATAATCATGAAGGAAATATGGTAATTCAGAATGTTGTGGGAATGACACACTTTGACAGGCGGCCTCAAAAGCAGAAATGAAGTAAAAGCGACCTTAAAATTTCTGTGCTCACAAGTGGAGACAACTTATCCAGTAGTACTGTGCCGAGGCACAGAAAATGAAGCTCTACAGATGGAGCTGTCAGTGTTTCACTGTTGTTATTCTGCAAATTTGTCGATTTCGTTTTTCGCAACATACAGTTCTAGAAGTTTTATTGATCAGCCTTCGCAGTGCTTATGTCAACTGTGCGGGTCCAGTACTTCTAGCACTTTCGATGTTTCTGCCTCTTCATGAACGTCACAAAATACTGGATGACCTATTCTTTTTCTAATAACATGGAAGCCTGGTGTGGCATTCGACAAGACGTTGTTGATGATTGCCGGAGAGAATTGGGAAGAGGGGAAGGCAGAGCTCGCTGCACAAGCGCCGAGACGAACATCACAACCACACGGAGCCCCCACGGAGTCCATTTTATTCAATAAGTGTTTTGAATTGCCGATATGTGTCAGCTAAATTAGTACAAGAGAAGTTGTTTTCGCTCTCACGGTATTTGTTCACAATACTGGGGTCGACATTACGGCGTCTATTGTCTCAGTGCCTGCAGAATGAATCAGTTGGAAATGGAGTGTTAAATGTTTAGTCGTGTTGTTGGTATTGAATTCAATTCGCAGACATTCTCAGCTCAATGTGCTTTTGTTTTATTTTTTTGGATTTTACGCTTATATAGATGACCTTTGAGTTTGCTGTGTCAGAAAAAGTGCTAGGTGTAGGATACTTATTGATTTTGATCGGATCTATCATAAACATTTCGAAGACGAAATTGACAGGTGTGATTTTCGTCAAAATCTCTCTCCAAGGTTATTCTGCGTTTTACAAAACACCATATATCTCTGCATGATTTTTGAGATTGCAAATACGAAGCAGCAAAAGCAATTCGTTCACTTATTAACCTCTAGTCGGATAAACGAGGCACTGCCAAAGATAAACCAGTGAGTTTAGGTTTTATATAGCTTTTTTTACTATACAAGTATTATAGAACGGCGTAATTCATTTGCTCACGAATGACTTTGGGAAATTGCGAACTTTTCTGTTATAAGGGAACAAATGAATATTTGACCTATATCGGTGTACGAAAACTTTTCTTAGGAGTTCTAGCAATTATTGGAAAGCTGAATCTGTGGCTAGAGCCGCACATGGTTGTTATTCAGGGTTCCTCCTTATAACTCTGCAAAATCCAAAATAGGTTATGTTACACGACCACACGTTTTTTTTGTGCTTATCTTGCTTATATTTCGCTGGACAATGCTCCTTCCTTAGAGTGCACTTTTGATAGCACCAGTCTCGGAAAGCTCAAGAATGTGTTTGCTTTTCAGAAAAGCTTTTTAAATAGGGCTGTAGGAAGAGGAAAGCATTTTTGTCATCAGAGAGAGTTCTTTCTTTAAACCATTTAGTATTCGTTCATTCATTTGTTAGCGCAAATTTCAGTGATTCCAAGTCTGTGATTGTTCTTGGGAAAGACCATTTCTCTGCAATGCAGCAACGTAAGTAAGATCGCGTTTTGACATATTCGACGGTTTGCTTACGGGCTAACCCACAAGAGGGGGAGGAAGCGATCGATCGATAACTCGACTCAAATATGTGGGTGCAACTTGTTGCTCACTTGGGGATTTTTTCGCTCCGCTTCAAAAGAAACTCCGCATAAAGATTCACTCAAATACTATGAGATTTTTTTCTACACGTTCATATGATTTTCGTGTTCTTATCGAATTATATTCGTGATAAATATTAGGGCGCGCAATCGAAGTAAAACATAATTATATTTTGGATTATACGGCGTTGTAAAAGGGTGGTTTTAAAAAACTGGTTAGGTACGGCTTTATCTAGAGATTCAGGCTCTCAAATGGTTACTATATCTTATGAAAAATTCTTGTGCAGCGAAAAAGGTCAAATATTCACTCGTTCCTTTACAATCGATGACTACCGGAACTGTAGTGACACCGGCGGAGAAGTCAATCTTGAACGCATTTGTTCTGGTCAGACTGTTTGTTTTAGCGATACTCATGCAAAAAACACATCAGGTGCTGATGCTGAGACTACTTTAGAGATTAACAGTCGTTGAAATCTACCATAATGAAGAAGCTGCTCCTCGTCATGATCCTTTATGGCCTAGTCAAGAAGTTGCTCTTCTTTCTAATCTTACATGTCTTATTTTCTTGCCTTAACCAATCATCGGGTGTCAAAGGCGCTTATTTCAAACGGACAGTGACTATGGGGCACAAAAGTAAGTTTACAAAGCTTCAATCACATAATAAACTGTTTTGACACGCGGTTATTGACACAATCAAATTCGGAAGGCTTGTGGGTGTTGATGCCGTGGAAGAGAATCGAATACCAGAAGTCCAAGGATCCACAAAAATGTTTGAGCTCGAGCCAGTTAAAAAAGTTTTATCTTTCTCAATTATCAAGAAAGAGTTTTAGGAGAGCTGTGGCCACGTCGATAGGTTCTATTATCGCCTTTAGGCGAGAGTTTTTGCATATCACTCAGCATTTTTGGATTATAGTTGCTTTTCGATGTAATGCGAGCATTTCCCAAAGGTGATGAACGTAGATTTATCGTTTAGGGCTAAATACTGTGCAAATTCCGGAGCTTTTGTAGCTTATTATGCAGTCATATATGAAGAATAAATCTAAGCACAGACAGGGTGCCGAAATTTGTTAGTGCTAAAATTTGTTATTCTATTTTGAAAGGCTTGATAGGATGCTCAGGTGTGAGTTCATACTTTGTCTTTTGATATTGTGAAAGTGAATTAATATACAAACTCATGAACGTCGCTATCGAAGATAAAAAGCGTCCCATGAGCTGTTCTTTTTTTATATAAAGCTTATGCGACGTCTGCTTTATTTTCAAAAACGATTGTTAATATTTTGCCGATTTTGCCTTACTCAGACTCTAGACGAGCTACATCATACCATGCATTAGTGCGCCAATTTAATTCAAAAACCAATTTTCTGCAAAGCTTGGCATGAGTAATTGACCATATGTAAGTCTTATAAACTTCTGGTCGACAAGTCGACCAATGAACTTTTTGCGACCTAGTGCAGATTCGCTTGTAGAGCTCCACCCTTTTTGTGTCACCGTCACTCGTCTAACTCGTTCTGCTTGTCCATTGTATACCATCAGATCATGCAGTTTTTTATTGCTTCCTAACTGCACGACTACTTATATCAATTTTCCTCACTTTCACAATTTTCTTTGCAGTCGCCATTATTTTGCGGTATTGTGAAGGAGCAGAGTATCCATAAAGGTTCCATTATCCAGGTTTGGAGATACTTGCTGGAATGTTTCGTGGAAAACTATACTCTCGATACAGCATTCTGCACTATACAGTCACACTTTTCCTGTTAGACCGAAGCAAGGCTAGCAATAAATGCAGTAATAATAAAAGTTTCATGATTGACCTTTTGGTAATTCCCCTCCCTCAGTCCCTGAATGCAGTGAGACGTAATTCACGTAAGCGGTCGAATGCGATATTAGGATCTTTTCGTAGAATTGCAGAGATGACCAGTTGCCGCTTCCACATATCCAAAGTACGAGAAATGAGTTAGTGTATGCTCAATCAGCTATCTTGCTTGATGTTATCTGCCCTTTGAGAAGGCTTGTAGCAGAGGTACGGATGGTCCTGTTCATCTTTTTAGATGCAGTTTACTTATTGAAATACTCGCTATTTATAGACTCCGGCACCTCTGAAAGTGATGATTAATCGCTTGGCAGAGGGGCAAACTGAGGTTTTGAAGGCACATTATCATCATTTAATGATGGTATACCATTAAAGGAACTCCGATGAAATTAATTTCGGCTATGCCTAAAGCAAATGAGTGATAAGCAAAGACTCAACCGTTGACTTGAACCAGTGATCATCCATACCGGGGATGCGAGCTACCATTGCACCACAGAGGCCACCGCTTACTCAACACTCATTTTCCAGTGTCTCTTTATCATAATTATCAGCCATCATAATAAAACAGCATAACGCTGCAAAAAAACAATAGAAACAGAAACAATCTTGGAAATAATATCAGTCAGAAAAACTACATCTGAAACAATTTCTTATGCTTCTGTGGGAAAAGACACATCCTCGTGAAAAGAATATGTTCAATATTGCTGATGAACATTTTCATCATATCTTATTAACATTAATTCATAATTTTACCTTTTTTTGTGGTGCGAGCAATTTACCTTCAGCACAAAAAGAGTGAATAATAATCAATCGTTTAAATGGTTGGTGCTTCTGAAGTCAAACATTGTATATGGAATTTCTGATTCGTTTCCACAAATTTCGCAAAAGCTTTTCATAAGAGTGTTGCTAGTCATTGAAAAGCTCAGATCTATGGCTAGCGCGGTATGTGTCCTGTTTTATAACTCTGCGAAGTCCAAAATAAAAATTTGCTTCACATCGACGCTTTAGTTCAGCTGCTGCCTCGCTGGAAGGAAGAAAACCAGATGAATGTGCAGAGAAAATCTCTTAGTATCATAGTCAGACGTGGTTTTTTCAAATGGAGAAACGATTCTTATTTGAATACCAAAAATCGCACTTCAGTGTTGCCCTCCAAAGGGCCAGTCGATCGACGGCCATGTTTATACTGCCGCAACTACCCTGACTCCCTTCTCCACTCCCTTCACCCCGTAGATTAAAATATATACCCATGGTCGTGCATGCAAAAGTTGATCTTATTTTTTTTGCTACAATGCAGAGAAGCGTACCAGAAAGTAAGAACAGCGTTGTAATCCTTGGGTCATACCTGTTGAATGATGACTAGTAGTCTAAAAAAAGAGCTCTGTCTTGTGAGGAAAAAGCCTGTGTCGAATGCAAATGTTCTCCTTTTGTTAAAGCATTATAATAAATACTTTTCGAAAAACGGCCACCTACCGCGCTAGCCAGAGAGTTAAGCTATCGCATGGTTAGTAACACTTTCATGAAAGATTCTTGCCCAACGAATGGGGTCGAATAAAGATTTGTTTCCTTCTAACAACATGAAGGCGTCGAATTATTCTCTCGTTACAAGCAAAGCAAGCTTGCTAGTGACTAAAGGTTAGAAAACAGTAATTAATTTCCAAAAGGGATACTTTGCACTGCATGTGATGCCAAATCAACAAAAGCTCCCAATGATTTTTCTATTATTCGTAGATTCCACAAGCTGCCATCTTCTACAATGACGGAAGAGATGTTCTATCGCTTTTTGAGTACCACTGCTTCTAACTGTTCATCTATTATATACTATGAACATTATTTATAACGGTGGATTTGATTGATCACAATCTAAGTAATTTTACGTACTCTACGAATTTTTAAATTAGTTCAGTACCGTGCGGGCGCTCTCCTGTGCCTTGTATAGTCCCCACATCACCTAGTACGCCACTACGACCACGTGTCGGTGATTGTCGTCGTCCATTGGTATACCAAAGCCCTCCTAGTCCGCTCACTTGCTTAAGTTGTGTAAATCCAATGTTATCACTGAGTGATTTCTCATCTGAATGGAATATTTCTCTGCGTTGCATGATTCAATTCGGACTATTCACAGTCACTGGATGCGAAGGAGAATTGGATTGTTTTGCACTGACGAGGGATTCCATGGAAGATGTCCCAGTTCGGGAGAACGGGTAAAAGTGAAAATATACGTTTGTTCATTGTCTCACCGTATCAAATTTTCTCCAGCTTAGGTATACACATTTTTTTCCTGAAGACCATCGTGCAAATACTTGTTGGATTTGCTGTTATGTTCACAAATTTAGTAACTCCAAACTTGCTATTTGGTTTCTTTTAACCAATGTATACTTTAAGATAGTTGGATTCTACGATATATTGTATACTGTGAAGAAGTGCAGAGATCAAAAAGCTATTTATAATGACTGTTAAAGGGATATTGAATGTATTGCAAATGTTGTTGCAATATGTCGCTATAAAATGTATGCAGGAAAGGTAGAAGTTCTGAAAAGCATTGTAAAGCTTCTAATCGTGATTTGCAGAAAGAAGTGTGCCTGAATAGATATTTGATCAAAAGACTCCAGCATCAGTAAAATTCCACTTGAGATTGCGGTGGTTAAACACATTAGTACGCAACTGTTGTTTATCTGTAAGACCAACAATGTTGTAAAGCGATGCTAACTGCTTAAGTTGTTATTTGTTGAATGGAACAAAGATTATTTTCCAAAAACAGTTCCACGAAATGATGAGCGTCAGTTTTTTAGAGGCATACTCCGACTACGTAGGGAAGATTTGTGCATATAAATGTCTTCTGTAAGTAGTGTTTTGTAGATTATGTTTACGAAATACGTATTTATAACAACATCGAAAGGAATTGTGCAATGAGAGTTGGAAAAGAATGTTATGACGAAGATGTGAGCAACCGTGTTCTACAGTATTTCAGGAGAGGTGGGTGTATGATGACCAAGAAAACGTGTGTAAAAATCATTTCAGTGAAATTGTATCCTCTCATGGCGACGAAGTATCCCCAAGTTTTAATTTTTTTTACTTTTCGAGTTTCAGCAAAGTCGCAGTGAAGCTCAAATACGTGCCAACTTTTCTAAAAGCAAAGGGTAATTTCTCTTCGTTAATAAAACATGGTATGGGAGGCATTTTCAAAAATCAGGCTCAGTGTAAAATCTTTATTAATCAGCGATCGAAAAGCTTCATTGAAGTCAATGCAAAGCGAGCACACGAGGCGCAGTGGTTAAAGGTGCTCAGCGTCGCACACGACGTCAATGGTTCGATCTCGCGCTCATCGCTCGCCAAGCCGTCCATCTTCCGAGGTCGGTAAACTGGTACCAGATTGGTTTCAGGCTTGTTTGGGAAGATAAGCAGCACTGACTCGATAGGCGCGAGGCCAGCACGAGTCATTGTAAAGGCCAGATATGCATTGAATCACCTCAAACGAAGTCAAAAATTGAAGGTGAATGCATGACGCATCTCTCAGAGATTGACCAATGCCGAGAGCTTTATCCTTTTATCCTTTATATAAGGCAAAATAAACCCGAAAGTCGCTGTATTGGAAATAATTCATTACATCCCTAAAAGGCTGAAGACGTTTCGTCATTGAGACTTGGCATACCACCCTTTTGTAATGCAGCCTATTTCTCTTTTTACCTAAGTGATTGTTATTTCAATATCTGAGTTGGCTATTTGCCGTACTAAGTGCAGTGATTTCCTTCTCACTTCCCTACCGTGCAAGAACTTGAAGCTGTTTGGTACATGCTGCAGACAATTGCTTTTTGATGTGTGAGGTAAGTGAGAAGAAGTGGTGTGCTAGAGTATGCTTTTTTAGTTGGCAATCGATAACTTTTCGTAATGGGTCCGCAACCGGAGAAACATTTAAAACAAGCCAGTTCTGTTCATTCAGTAATTTCAAGCATGAGTCCACCTCCTCCGGAACACTGCAGGTGACCATACAATTATATATGTAAGATAATAAAAAGATGACATGCCGTCTGAGAATTCGCGCTACCATTCTAGACATGAAGTCAATGTGAAGATTTGGTGCTAGTTTTTGCTATGAACGAGGAGAACCCTCTCTGCTATCTTACGCTTAAATGAGAAATGGGAAAGTTTTATTGGCGCCCGCTTGAGTCACTCGCTGACCAACGAAGTAAAATTGATACAGGTGACTTTTGGTATCCCTCAGCGCCTTTCATAGTGTATAAACTGTTCATAGTAACGCTCTTAATAGCACTGATGAGACACTATACTCAACGCGGCCCTCCCGTAAAGTGTGATGTGTGCTTGAGATGCTGTCACTTTCATTCTCCGCACGGAAGTGCTTTTGCTTTGTCAAAACGGAACCATTGGATAATGCTGTGAATATCAAAAGACTTCCAAATAAGTGCTCAAGGTGTCTTCTTGAGTCATTCTACAACTTCGCGAGAGGATTGAATGATTGCAACTTTAATTTTTGTTGAACAAGATTTATAGCACGTGTGGAAAATATCTTACAAAAAGCAGATTCACTCATGCTTAATCTTAGCATTCAAAACATGGATGTTTTCTAATGTTGATTTACTCCATGACAGTTAACGGCCGTTAAGAAGAAGGATGACGAAGGTGAGGAAATCTAAGGAATGGAAGAAAAGGTATAAGAAGACATAGTCTCTTCCTCAATACTATCTACTCAGCTTTATGTCTCTGGAAATGGTCATTTTCTCATGAATCGGAGTGTTTATGTGTGTTTCTACAAATTCAAGTCAGATTTTATATAAATATGACGCCATTATTCAACACAGAAAGCTTTCCCAGACTTTTCAAATGCGGAATTTCCATTCGGCTAATTACAGTAGTACATGCAGTTCATCGCAGTGTAAATTCTATTGTTTTACGCAAACCAGTTGTTTGAAATTATCTTTACGAGGAGCACTTCTAGTCATGCTAAAAACATCAGCAACGAAGAAATGAATGTTTTTACATGTTGAATTACCTGTGTGATGGTAATAGAAGACTAGGCGGACATATGGTGAAGATTAGGTAGCTCATGAGATGGAAGAGAAAAGTTAAGAAGATATAGCCTTCTTCTGAAAGTTATATATTCAGCCTTATGCCTTAGAAATAAAAACATATAGAAGAATTAGCCATAAGCTGAAGTGTGTTAGTGTTAAACTCTCAAGAAGTCTAAAGGATAAAGGATAAAGCTCTCGGCGTTAATCATTTCCTGGGGATGCGCCATGCATTCGTCTTTAATTTTTGACTTCGTTGAAGGTGATTGGATGCATATCTGACCTTTACAATGACTCGCGGTGGCCAGCCACTGAACCGAGTTAGTGCTGCTTATCCTCCCAGACAAGTCTGAAAACAGTTTGGTACCAATTTACCGACTCTAGAGGGATTGATAACTTGGTGAGAAAAGAGCGCAAGTTCGAACCATCGACCTTGTGCGACACGCAGAGCACCTCTAACCACTGCGCCAATTGAGCTTTTTTAAGGAGTTTATATTCAGAAATAAGCACTTTCCACTCATACATGCAAAGAATTTTTTTCAGGTTTTCTGAAGTGTAAGATTCCATTCAACAACCCAGATCGCAAACGACATTATAGAATTATCAGTTTAACTGTTTTGCATGATTTTATGAATTTACGGTCCAGTGCTTTGAAAGGTGATTGTAGACAAAAATCAAATAATTGCACAGTTTATTTCCAACATTCCACAATAGAGCTCGAGATTTAGTCGACAGTTGCAAATGCCGATGAGAAGTGCGAGGCAAACGGACCTATTGCCAACATTCGAACCGCTCTGTTCACTACACCCTGCCACATCTCTCTCGACCAATTGGCCATGATGATGTTCGTGGTCTATAAGTATTAGTTCTCAAAACAAGGGCTTAAAAGAAAGCAAGTGATTCAAACCGTGAGACTTCCTGAAATTGACAAGTGCTTAGCTTCAATTGCTCCGATATTTGCGTTCTTGCTTATATCACACATTTGTTGATCCTTTTTGGTGCATAAGGCTGTTTACCGTGTTGCTAAGGACGATGCAGCTTGGTGGGTCCCTCATGACGTTAGGAACTGCAAGTCAGGTAGTTTTCTCAACAGAAGTTTTTTTTGCTCTAATTGGCCTTACCATCAACAATGTGAAATGTAGCATATATAAGGCCTTTATAAGTCTATTTTGGCACTCATAAAGCGCTAGACACGGGTTTCGGCCTTTCATCACCAGTATCGCAGCATTTTGTTCAAACTAATCCCTTTTAGGGAGGTATACTTTTACGTACGAGCAAACTGACGACGAACAATTTATACTACATGTGTGTCAAGTGAAACAACACCCTACGTTGCATGGATCCCTTATTGATCGAGAAAACAGTCGATTGCTTATGGCTGGTAAGTTTGCTAACACCTTTACATTCGACTGTTTCTAAAACCTCCCTCAAAGCATTATAATGTGATAACATATTTTAAGCCTTTTATCAAACATTGCAATGTCGGGTGATTTTGTAACTTGACATACGTGCAATGTAGTATGTTCGTTGCCGATACTTTATATTTAGAGGTATATATCTTTACAAGGGATTGGTTCAAACTAAAGGCGGTGTGTTACTGATAAGGCTGAAAGGCTTAAGCATGTGTCCGGAATTCATAAGTGCCGCAACAGGTCTTATGAAAGATCCAAAATATGTTGTAATAAGGCACTGTTGTTGCTAGCTTAACCAGACAAAGATCAGAGTGTTGTGTTCGTAATTTTTAGCATTATATATGTGCTATTATAGCTGCAAAGCAACATAGTGCGCGTCTTATGCTAGCTGTGACTTTTCTTTTTAAAATTCATTGTAACTTATGAAGAGGTTTAGTGCATCACTTCCTTTGAAATAAAGAGCCACACTGTTAATATACCTTTTTAAAAATAGGAAATAATAATCATTTGTACGAGTGAATGAAGTGGTGCGGAAAAGCAGCAGATAGGATATCTCACTCACGTGGAAGAAGATTGAGGCTGGCAAAATATAACCTTTTCACCATTCTAATGGTGCTCGGATCGATTCCAAAAGGTTTTGTTAGCCTCGTCTGTTGCTTCTACATCTATTTATTCGCTCTTTTCATTTCATCATAACCTTCTCTGTCAAAATGAGTTGGTGCTATTATATCGTTTTGAGGGGTAGAAAGTAAAGGTATGAGTTAGTACTATATTTAAAGCTTTTTCTTCCCACTCTCTTCGCTTGCGCACATGCACAGAGACACAACGAGGAGATTTTGAGGAACACAGAAATATGAAACTCAACATGTTATCGAGTAATCCGGGTAATTTGAAAACTCTGAAATTGAGCGGCAGAGAAGAACGCTTCGTTGTCAAGCAAGATCTCACGCATTATCTCAGAAGAATGGCACTACGGCAAGTTACGCAAAGATTGGACTGAGCAGTGCGTTAGTGCACTATCACTTATTTTTCATCAATCCAACGTCAGATCCACGCATCAGCTCTTCTTTGAACAGTCTACAATTTTGCTCTCGACTTCGGTCGATACCTAAGGTTTGTCTCATTAACAAGATGTTGTTGCCAATCGAGTCGGTTCTCTCTTGAATCTTGCTACAAACTTGAACGGGGCTGCCTAGTTGTCATTGCAGCTTATTGTTAGCGCTATGATTTGAAGGGAAATCTCGATTATGTATTGTACCAATTGTCTGGATACAGAGAGATAAGGCCCTTCTTTGCACTTTCAAGATTTAAGAGTCATAGCCTCAACAAAACAGGTCTGTCGCCAGTAGCCAAGCCCATTGATGTACTCCAAATGGTACAATTAAAACAATAGCAATATAGCATCAAATTACAATATAAGGTTCATTAACCTCAGAGCACTCTATAAATTTCTTAAGAAAGTAAATAATTTTAAATCTGTTTCTCAAATGAACCCATCTTCATCCTCATTTTTCAACATGAAGATGATTTTCGCAGAAACACTGGAAAACAGTCATTTTGAGCATAATTTAGTATAAATTTATATCCCCACTAGCTGATGCATATTTGAAACTTACATTCTCTATCTGTTGGTGGGTTGACAGTCACAGTCTTGCATTCCAAAGGATCATAGCTAACCTGAACAGTGAGCTGATTCAAGATGCCTGAGATTATAGCATCAGGGAGGCCTGCGCTACGACCTTGCTGTTCGAGAATTTCAATAATCTGAAAAACAAACTTTTTACTTCATAATACGGTTTATATAAATATTTCTTCATGTAAATTATGTCTGGCTCTACCCAATATGTGGAGCACTGTCAAAAACATTTGCGTCAGCCGGGATTTGAACCCATATCTCACTCTTTGCGGGAACTTATGTTAACCATTGCACTACCGACGCTCGCTTCGCACAACACTCTTATTTATGCTATAACGCGTTGTCTGCCAACAGCCAACCGTCGACGCTCTGGCGGGGCAGCCGCTATCGGCATTGAACCCACTTGTGGTGACAGACATTGGATATCGATAATCAATCTAAATTCTTTCTATTTTGACTGCCACTTGCAGTGGTATGCAGTAATAAGAGTGCTGTGCAAAACGAGCGTCGGTAGTTCAAGGTTAGCATACGCTCCCGGAAAGAGTGAAATCTGGATTCGAATCCCGGCTGACGCAAACGTTTTTGCACAGTACTCCACATATTGGGTATACTATAAGATCATACCACTGCAAGTGGCAGTCGAAATAGAAAGAATTTAGACTGATTATGTCTGGCTCTATTGACAAATTGTGTTGAAAATATATAGCCCACATATTCCACAAATTTTGCAGTAACTCACTCTGCTCTACATGGAATCGCGCGATAAAAAGTCATACACGGAGGGTTATCAACTTACTGTTTGCATCACAAGACGAGTTATGAATGATTTAGCTTCATCTGAAGTGGCTGCAATACCATCAGAGAGCTGAGCAGGGGCATCAGCTGAGGCAGTGAAAACCATGGCAGTTGGTAATCTGAAGCCGCTCACAGTAAAGTTTCTTTTCGTTGCTGCAACAAAGCTCGATTTATTGTGTAATTTGGAGTTGAAACCTAAATCAGTCTTTTAAACATGTTAATCTAGAACTGATTTTCTCGTCTTTTTCATCTAAAACAAAATCTTTTCGTCATTGCGTTTCAATAAAAAGAACATATGACAACGGAAAATGCAATAGATGTGGTGACTCCAATAAAGGGGATGTGGCCGAGCGGTCAGTATTGCTGGAGCAGCAGACGCAGACTTAATCTTCCAATTTCCCAACACTCTCCGTTAATCAAGTAAGAATGCCCTACACAGCGCCCCAGCCTGACCATCTTTGACTTTGCAAGGAAACGTGCTTGACCAGTATTCTATGACAAACTAAAAAACACAAAACCGAACTGAGAGCTAATATATGAGAACCCGCACAGCAGGAACTGTGATGCGAGGCGAATGAAGTGGCAGATAAGAAAGCCTCCAATCACTTTTAAACTTTCATGATTGAAATTGTGAAATTCTGTATCAAAATTAGGTCTGACGTTTACCTTGGCCTTGTGGCATTACCCCACATCCCGACAGTACCGCGATTACGGCTAGCACAAAATCAAGAGTGTCGGAAGTTTCGCCATATCTGAAAGACTATTTATTTGTAGCTTTCAAAAGGGCACAACATATACTGTAACTCAACTGAAAATAGTCAACCTTCTTCCAAAATAAATTATTGACAAGACATTAACGAAATTGGTACTTAGCACTTCTAGTCAGTGACGTCATTGAGGCAATTGTTTTGCAGCTTTTCCTTTTCTAGATGAGCTTTGAATGTCGTCGATTTCAACACGAAGTTGTTTATTTCGATTTCTGTAGGATACCGTTACCCGAAGTAATGTGAGTGTAGATTTATGAGGAAAAAAAATATGTTTTAGATTATAATCAGGGGAATGCGAAAGAGTTACTGAACAAAAATTCTACCAAACTCAACACTTTCTCAAATGTCACGGCTTAAATTTTGTTTCCACCACCTGAGTCACTCTGCTGAGTCGTAAAACCCTAGCTTTCCCAAGATGAAGAAATTCATAATTAGCAAAAACGCTCTCGTGACAAATGCAATATTGTGAGAAAACAAGACAAATAGGACGCTGACAAATAAGATATCAACTGGCAGAGATGAAGAACAACTCTCAGAGTAAAATATCCATAGCAGGCATTTGTGGGAAGCGAAAATTTTATCAACAAAACTGTTAGAATTTCCAAATAGCTCACTCTTTTAGCACTGCTGTAAAATATTTTCGTTGGCGATGGAGCCAGGTGAGAGCGGAACAGATATTAAAAGATTTTCACTCAAGAGTATAAGAACAAGCGTGGAATCAAATGATGTCAAAATTAACACGAAGAGAAGTAAAGGACTGGCGTTTTGTGAAGGAAAATCATAATGAAGCGTACAGCTGTGTTGTGAAAGCGCAAGAATGTAAGCTCTCTGGTTCTATCACTATATGAGAGCAGAAAGGACAAGACGTCCTAAAAAACATCAGTGAAGTCACACTGAGCAGTAACTAAGTTCATAACCTCTTCGAACGCTGCAAGTTTCTATTCAAATAAGTACGAAGCGCCTTCAAATTTCTGTAGTGTGGTCCACAATCCGTAGGCAAACCAAAACCAAGATTTCGTTTTTAGGTATTTCGTATAGTCAAGCCTAAAGTTTGAAAAACTATTTCTGATTCCAAAAAAGAATGCTTTAAGCCTAAACGGGGTTGATACGCCAGGGTCATACACCCGAGTGGTTCGGAGGTTCGCTGCATTGAAGCAAGGAGGGAGGCGTATGTGGTGATGGCACCGTTGTACAATGACACGGGTCCATCACCACCTCTCAGTCGATAGATTTTTGCTGTTAGATCAAAACTAATTCAAAAGATCGACTGTTAATGAAACCCCGAAAAAAATATTTCAATTTAATTCCAAAAAAGAATGCTTTAAGCTTACACTGGGTTGATACGCAAGGGTCATACACCGGTGTTTCGGAGGTTCGTCCTCCTCGTCAGTGACCCCCGCCCCACATTCAGCCCTGCATTGAAGCAAGGATGGGAGGAGTATGTGGTGATGGCACAGTGTAAAATGACACTGGTACCATCACCACCTCTCAAGTCGATAGATTTTTGCTGTTAGATCAGAACTAATTCAAAAAGATCGACTGTTTTTGAAACCCCCAAAAGAATTAACTTTATCAGTGAAAAAATTGTGGAAAAACTCTACTGGATAGAATTTCCAGATTCTTGCTTGTAAATAACAGCGAACCTCGGGAAAAGAATTTCCAGATTCCTGCTTGTATAATAAAAACAAACCTCGGGCTATAAATTTTTGTCGCCCTATAGAAAAACTTCGGGAATTTCGACAACAATTAACTTTCGCCGTTTCAAGAGATTTTGATACCACTGGATAGCTGGCGTCATATGTAGACGCTCGGTGAATGTCCCCCTGCTGCTGGTCGCTTTTAACGCGTTTTAGGGCCTTAAGAAGAAGCGAGGTGCATATGTAGTTGCGATTTTTGCCGATTTCTATAAGACGGATAACTCGTCGAGAACGCCCGAAGTCTGCGGTTCGACCAAGGTTTGCCGGGAAGGTCTCCCGCTGACTCCCCCAGCCATGCGACAGTGCAAGTCCAGCCGGCGTTACTCGAGTTGCAGCCGATATTAGAGAATGAGCGTTTAGTCTATGTGGTTGCTCTGTGTGTATTGTGTCGGCGTTACGAAGGTCTACACGCAACTTGAAAGTGCGCATTAGGTTAAAGGCCTTAAGCTAATCTAAGCCTAAATTAAGCCCAAACACTGAGGCCTAAGCCAAAGCCTAAACTTGAGGCGCGAAGAAAAATCGCACAGTGCAAAAGTAATTACGGATTTTGCAAACTTTGCCAATTTCGATAAATCGCTATAACGCGGCCGGAAATGGCGTCAAAGACGCGATTGCGGGCATTAATAGCCGTTGCCGAGTCTACGGTAGTTAAGGTGGCCACCCAGTCACTTAACAGCCGGGTTAAGTCGACTGTCACTCGACGTGGACTCTGAGCGATTTAAGAGAATGATGTGCATATGTGTATGTATGCGGCCGAGTGTGTATGACTAAGACGAAACACGAAACAAGCATAGCCTAAGTCTTAGCCTAAGCCTAAGCCTAAGCTCAATCCTAAGCTTAAGCCTAAACCAAGCGATATTGCTTGATAATAGTGTGGGCTTACGGTAGCTTACGGTGGCTTACGGTAGCCACCCAGCACTTGACAGCCAGGTCAAGTCGGCTGTCGCCCCACTCAATTACAAGCCGATATTGCAGATGATGCGTTTGCGTGTATGTGTGTGCATGGGTGACTAAGATGAAAAGCGATGCTAAAAAGCGCAAAGCCAAGCATAAACATAAGCCTAAGCCTAACACCTAAGCACTAAACACTAAGGCAAAATTCTAGGCCTAAGCCTAAGCTGTATGATAAATAACAATGACGAGTGGTGCAAAATAGCTGCGGATTTTGCAATGAGCGCCGATTTGTCGATGCGGTCAAATCGAGAACTTTAAAAAAAAGCGAAAAATCGGCAATTATGAGCAGATTACACTTAACGAAAAGTTTTTGGGCTTATGAAATACTGTGTGGCTTACGATAACTTGAGAATTGTTCTTTTAAAAAAGACAGCTTGCTGTGGCTATCTCAAGGCTTGAAGATCTTCCACGACGGTTTTTTGCCACTATGAAGTACACATACAGGGATGATGTCGAAATATTATGTGAAGTTGATGGTTTCACCATTTACAGTACTTTAGCTAAAATTTTGTCATCCAAAACGTAATAGTCAGTTTTTATTTCATCATGTGACAAAACGAAAGCACTGACGCGTAGAACTATCGGCGCATAAATTCATGAACGCCAAATAAAGATGAACAGGCAGTTCCGTGTAGTGTATTCAGTTCCTTGTTGTAGCATTTCCGTGTATAGTTTATTCACTAAATGGCGAACAATTCACAACAGCATTGTCCTTGTACTTCAACACAGTATTCTACGAAGTCAGCGGAAAAATCAGCAGCTGCCAATAAAATTACCTTCTGCTAATGTGTCATCGGCTGAGAATCGTGTGAGTGCTCGAAGTCTTTTCGGAAACTGGTCATTATGATCATCCCATTGAGCTAAAGACGCGCGAAATATTACTAATTGTCTAGTGCAGGATTTCGCTCTTTTCCCTCAATTGAATTTCTCAAAAGCTTTCCTCGTGAAGCATATGCTGGCAGAAGCGGCGACAACAACTACGAAAATATTAAAGAAAAAATTTTCAGTACTGTAAAGTGAGAACAAATTTATTTATAATTTAGTAGAAAATGATGACAAAACATTCTAAGTCCTTTATGATTTTTTGGACTTACATTGTAGCAGAGCTCAATAGAACGGTTTCCGATACAAGGTGCAAAGGATGTCGAATCATTCTCCAACAAATACTAGATGTGCAGATTCCACAGTAGCTGTATTTATGATTCGATGTCAGTTGCTGTTGAAAACGGAAAGAGATTACCTCTCACATAGAGAGAGGTAACAGAAGTTTAGTTATTTCAAAATGCTATTTCATCGAAAATATTGGACAGAATTGATTCAAGCCGTTATTTGCGCTGGCTGCTGCACAGTTCTCACCAAATTGTCTCTTCTAATGTGAAATTTTTTTACTATTGAATTATATTGAATTTTAACAAATATGAATTTTGTTTTCTGTCAAAACATTACTTACCTACAAAACTGCTAGTATCAAGAAGAAGTCTCCTATCAAAAACTTTGTGGAGAATGGTGAATCAAGTAGTTGTCATTTATTGGACCCTATTTGGCATGCTGCAGATCGTTCTCGGTTGCAATCAAAACGAGACTGCAAGAAGGTTTAAGTCGTGTTACCTGTTGGTAAAAATGCAGAGCTACGTCATTTGTGCATGTTACCGATAGACACGATTTTCGAAGGCAATTAAAGGATTTTCATATCAAATGTGGTTGAAAGAGTAATAGTGTCCGCAAAGAAAACCACCTCACAGAGCAACAGCTGGCCATACCTTGTTACCACAAACTAGTTTCCTGACCAGCGCATCAAGAATTGTTAAAATTTAGCACACAACATGAGCGGTGAACTAGTATAATAACGATTTTCTCAATAAATACTATAAAAACAATGAATTGTGTCGCCATCAAAATTCTAGTCAGATAACGAAGGCTTGAGCTTTTTTTTGAACATCTTTTTTAGTGGCCCTTCACGAGAACGGAGTGGGGATTTAATGTGGAGTGATTTACGCTTCCACACACATTCCTGCAAATCATTCTCCTTGCACTACTATTAGGTTACCGCACTGAATCAACGGAATTTTAGCCAATGAGATAAAATCTCATAGTGTGCATCTTTTTAGCTGAAAGAGTGCCAATGACTGATGTCTACTCGAAAGCTCGTCATTCATGTGATTATTTCAAAAAGGCTGAGACCACGGAGGTTCTTGTGGCGCGAACCTGTCTTCTACACGACATTTATAAAGCTCTTTCTGCTGGACGGAATTTTTCTTCAATTTTTAGAACTTATCCGAACAAAAATTCAGCTTATTCGATCGTTTGCTTGTTTTTTACAGAGGGTTCTTAATCGAATCGTACCATTGGAAATATGATTATGTTTCACAACCGGTTTGCTCTAATAGTTCCGCTGGAGTCTCTGAATAATTTTTCCGTTTAAACTTTTTACAGTTATTCAATGGTTAAATTTGGCAGTCTGAAGCTACAAATATATTTTTCTGCGGAAGCGCTGTAAGACGGTATCACACACCCGAAGCAGTTATCCAATCGCTCGAACTACAGAATGGTTTATTCATACTTATTAGTGAACTTCATATGTTAGTAACACTTCATGATACAAAAGATAGATATCCAGGAGTTAATTTTAAGAAGGCATTTCCACTGGAAAAAAACCGATCCCTCATCCAAAAAAATACTTATGCTTCCATGAGAAGTACTCACCTTGAGAAAAAAGCGATCCTTACCGAATCTGTTGATCAACATTATTTTGAAATTCATTTATGATTTGTAGTCTTACGATAGCTTGGAATAGACTCATTTCGAGACTGGCTTCAAGAAAAAACTTTTATCTTCTCCACTTGACGCTTCTTCTTATAGACCTTGCTCAAAGAGTGGAAATTTGATGAGGGATCGGCTGATCCGGGGCGGTGCTACTGCTGAGCCCGGTAAATGAAGCAGGCGCTCTGAAACAGCACCTAGACCTTAATGGCTCAAAACTGTTAAATCCATAGCAACTATCATAGCCCGTTGTGCTGGAGAAAAAAATAATGTTTTTTCTTCAAGGTAGTCAACCATCTATGAATTACATGGCGGTTTCATTGCCATCATACAGTAAATTTTAGCTGATCGGAACACTTTACTGTTAATAAAAAAACACCGTATTGCCAAGCGATTTTGATAAATAGTTTAATAAGAAAAGGACTATTTGTCTCAGCAATTCGTCCTATCTAATAAAAGAACGACATCTTCTGTGGTGAGCACTTTTCCAACACTCATTGCGCATTCTTGTCTTTCTATATTGTAATAGTGAGACCATCTTGCTCGATTCGTGCATGTCTGATACCCACAGATTTGTTTGTTCTGCTGTCAACCTCCAAATATCTGGCTTATAGTTCACAAAAGTCGATCGATCCCTTGCAATCTGAGCTTTTTGAACACATCTCATAGCAACATACAGTCTGATGAGATTTTAGGTGACGGCATCTATGATCACTCATCGATTGTTGAGTGATTTTTATTACTTTAACTTAATACGGGAATCGAACCCCCGGTTTCGCCCCTTCCGGGGTAATTATGCATATATCAATGCCTATGTTTGTGTGTTTCTTACTATATGCCTGCCCCCTCTACCCCGTTAACGTTAGTTTTCCGCCGGACTGTCACCTTTTCTCCATCCCTTGTGCATCAGTTCTCAGCGAGATTCCCCTTTCGCACTCTCCCTTTCATTGTACCATTTTCCTCTGCATCTTTCTCCTTTCCAATCCTTCCCTCCTCCCTCCTTCCTTTTCTACTTCCTCCTTTCACTTCCTCCCTTCCCTCCCCTTTACCACCTTCATCTCACCACTCTATCTATCACTTCCTCATCCTATCTCATCTCATCTCACACTCCTCC
>JAHQIW010003914.1:0-70209 GCA_019055375.1 Parelaphostrongylus tenuis | reverse complement strand
TGAGAAGTAAGAAATGGAGTTACGTTGTTTTCCTATTGGTGTGACCTTCGTTTTGAAAAGTGGAATTTTTGAAACACGTGGGCGTTTTTTCTACCAAAAAAAGGCCATTTTAGTAAAACAACAGTTTTTTCACTCATAAATTGTCTCTAACGTACGAATTTCACCATACAATCCCAATACTCCCACTGTAGAGTTCAAGCGACGAGTTGTTCACTCATAGCGTAATAAGCGATCATATTCTCTTGATATAGAGCACTAAAAAATCAGTTCGAAGAACATTAAATCAAATTTCAGATTCTACACTTTTTGAACTATCGAACGATTATTGGAAATCTATTGTAAAACCAAGTATAAACGACAGCGGGCATCAAAGCACCCCGAATGCAAAACGAAATTTTTGCCATCTTTTTTACAGCTCTTTAAAAAGGTACATTTGCCATTCAATTCAGAACCTGAGTTTATATTTCGAATCGCCGCTTTTTAGGCTATCGAATGACCGCTAAGGTTTGGGTGATAAGCGCTAGCTTGATGATAAAAACATGCAAAGACAAGTGGAAATCACAATGTGCGCTCCAAGGAAAAAAACGCAATTTTCTCTTAGTTGCTACAGGTCACCAAAAAAGCGATTTTACAAGTCAAGCACACAGTGAAAACGGCAATTTTCTCAGCTATCGAATGACTGCTTAAAATCTAATGAAAAATCTGTGCTCGATGAGAAAACCACGAAAATGGGCGTGTACCATGAGTGGTACACATTGTCCTTAAAGGGTTAGGGACTGCTATAGAAGTCGATGGCAGAGCGAGTTGCTCGATTTTCGTAGTTTAACTAAGATTTCTTACTCGCTCTGCAAAAAAATTAGGAATTATTGTATTACTTTGACAGAACACGATTTTCTCTGCTGGCTCATATACTTTCCATTCAGATATATGCGTCGTGTGTAGAGAAAACGTAGCCTTACTACGCAATCATAATGAATTTGGAAATCAGTCAATTGTATTAAATTGTATAAAAGTAATCACAATAAAAATTTTAGCTCCGATCTCTTTTAGTTTTATACAAGACCCAAAAGTCATTATAATGATCAAAAATTGGAAATCAATGAGTAAATGGTCAAAATGATGAGACATGTTGCTTTCGATACGGCACCTAGTGTGACATTTACTATTCTAATAGTTGTAACAACGCAAAAAAAAGTCTTTTCTGGAAACCAAGCACTTCATTGAAGTCGCTGAGATTTCTGCTGTGGAATGATTATTGAACATCTCAATCAAAAGCGTGTCCTGCGAAAACTGTTTGAGTGTAAAATAAAATTTTATTTTTACCATCACAAGAAAACATAAAAACCGTTTCCAAAGTAAGACGCACTGTTCAAATCGTCGAAATTTCAGCTATCGAAACGATTACTCAAAGTTCAGAAAAGAATAAAAACACGCCTTTTGGAATATGGGTGCAGAGAGGGGAGAAGTAACTTATTCCCCGCAATGATGGATGATTGCGTGCTCTTCATACACTCACTCACGCTGCATACTATGAATATCTTCACATCTACCAGAGGTGTGTAGCTTTGGAAGATTTGTTCTCAAGCTACGTTATGACAGGCGATACAAGGCGTAATAAGGGTTAAAAGTTTATTATTTCAAACGATATGGTATTATAGCTGAAAGACGAAGGATCATACGAAAAGTAGTCACTCGTTACATCGACAGCTTTTGTAAAAAGTTCACTCGTCATATTTCATCTTCATGTAACTATAAAATACTTTTGAAATATAAAATCCACCATAGTTACCAACAAACCACTTATAACGTTCAAGCAGCAGAATGACCTTTTGGGCATGAAATGTAACCTTTTTTCCACTCCTACACCTTTCTATGATAACCTTCTAGAGAAACCAATCACATTATCAAAATTTCAGAGATCTGTGTTATCTAATGACTAGGAAAACTTTGGTGAAGAGCCATATCGAAGCCCCAGCAGAACAAACGATTCAAATTGTGTGTGAAAACATGATTATATTTTTGCTGCTACAATGTAAAAAAAATTTTTTTGAACTAAACGCGTTGTTGAAATCGCAGAGAGTTAGCTTTTAGATAATTACCAACTGTCCAGCAATAAGAGAGAATAGCCTTCAATTAGTCACGTATCATACTTGATATACGTGGTCCCTTTAGGGTTAATGGCGCACCTTAAATTCCCATTTGTCAGTTCACTGCCTAATTTCGTTTGAATTCCTTATTCACAGCTATAGCATGCGAGTGAGAGATAGAGGGAAACGATAATTTTCCATTATTCCCATCTGTCAAAATCTCAGACGTAATTTTTACGTAGATAACGTATTTTTTACTTTCGCAAAACCTTTTGGCAATCATTCGATAGCAAAAATTGAGCGGATTTGAAAGCCATAATCTATTTCTTACTTGGCCTTTTTTCACTGTAACAGTTAAAATAAGATCTTCATCACATTCAAGCATTTCTCTCCGAATAAGATTTTTTGATGACCAATTATTAAGTATTAGATAGGCCAAATCATAACAATTTCAACTGTGGACCTAATTATTATTAGGGATTTCTTAGAGTTATAGCAGTCAAAAATTAAATAGGTTTTGCAAAAATTGAATCTCTTTCGATGTTCGCATACTGTGTTGACCACGTGGAAAAAACGGGTATTCTGCTTTTTCAAGAGTTCTCAAAACTGTTTGAAAGCTGAAATTCTGTAAGCAATCTATATTTTCAGAATAGATTCTTCAATGCACTCTGTTAGTGAAAATGAAAATATCTTTCACAATCAAGCATTCCTCGCTGAATAACGCTATGCCGCTAGAGTTTCAACACTTGTTAGGTAGCTGAATCACGACGATTTCCATACTAACTTTGTCCCTGAAAAGAACTCCTTATTGTACCATAGAAGGCAAGAAAAGTTTACGTTTCGCCGTTAAGCGATATGTTGCAAAAAAAAGCGAAGACCTGTGCCAGTGTTGCTATATCACGCCCTTTGGAGTATGAAAGCAAATATTTTTCTGATAGTTACACTTTGAGGACTCTTTTCCATAAATCAGCCATGTCTTTGAAATTGTTGAGATTACTCCTATCGAACGGTTATTGAATGCATATAGAAGAAACTTTATCTGGCCAAAAATCATCAAATCTGAAACAAGATTTTATTTGTGTTGTTATAGCGCAAAAAACAATCGATTTTGAAAGAAAAATAGAACGTTGAAATTCACTTGATTTCAACCATCAAATAATTTATTTACACTTCAAACAAAAACAAAATTACGCCTTTGCCTAAAGGCATAAGCAGTGTGGAGATAATGGAAAGTGTCGAGTGACACATGTGTATTCGTAAAAATTTGTGATTTGTGCCACTTATAATTGTTTTGTCTAATGTTGTTATTACAGGTAGTTGTCTGTCGATGAATGTGTTGATAAACTGCTAACAATACCAACATTAAGTAATGTATAGGTTAAAAGCATAAATCACTCAAAGATAATTGAAAAGGTGCTTTCTCGAAAATGTAGTTCTCAAAATAAAAAGCTTAAAAAAAAAACTAAAAGAACTGAGCGTTCTTTTCAGGCTACGTTTATAGAAGTCCTCTTGATGATATAAATTCCTACTATATACGTATCGAAATTTTTTCGCTAGTCGCACAAGCAGAAGATGTTCTTTCCAGAAGCCAACCTGACTATAGCAATTGATTATTATTATTATTACTATTATTATTAGCACTGTCGCCATTCTTATTCAAAACATATTTTCGAAATCCATTCAATGATAATCTAGCTAGTTTTAGAGATAAAGCTTTCTAAAATTCAAAATCCTACTATATTGTACTAAAATAATCACACTAAAGCAGAAAAATTGAACTGCAATGGCAAAACGTTATTTTTTCTCATGAGTACAACGTGCTGTGAAAATATTTCCAAACATCAAGCGTAATATTAGAATCACCTTTTTTAAGCCATGAAATGACTTCAAAAACAACTATAAGATAAGAGAAAATGTTCAATAATAGCTGCAAATACTTCTTTAGAATTCTGTAGTTATTCACAGTACTTCATATCAAAGAATATTTTTATACCCCTTAGTTTATTTACCCCCAGGGTATTTTTTGGTTGTTTTGAAGTCTGAGTAGTCAATCGACTGCTTAAGTCTTGAAAAATCTAGATTATGCTGCCAGCCCACGTCTCTGCTGCATAACGGAGCGCTGAGAGGACAGTTAAAATGTAAAGGTGAGCACGAAGTTTGGTATATGTTATTCGGTCCGTGATTTCTCTTAGAGGCCCAAATGCGACCCCTGCTGCTCTCCTTCTCCTGTCTGGCTCCTTCTTCGTGTTGTTCTCTATGTTCATTGAATGCCCAAGGTGAATGCACGGGGGGATCTCTGAATTCAGAGATCCTTTCAGTTCAAAGTGTTCACCTTCGCACCATAGTTTCTTCATGAACTGAGTCTTTGTCCTGTGTGCGCATGTCCCAATCTAATTTTCTTGCCATTTCTAATTCCTCGCTTCGTTGAGTTCACTGAACCTCGTCTCTGCTTCATTGGCACTTTTCGAAAAGATGTTGATGTGAATCGCGAAACGAAGGTCTATAGGAAGTTTCTAACAATCTGTGCGACTAGGGAGCGCATTTGACCCAGTGGTTAGAGGTGCTTTGCTCAGCACACGCAGTCGATGGTGCAATCTTGCGTTTAACGCTCACCAAGCCTTCATCTCTCTGACGTGTGAAATTGGTATCAGGCATGTCTGGGAGGATAAACAGCACTTAGTCCTTATATCGTAGGCCCGAGCGAGTCAATACAAAGAGCGGATGTGCATTCGATCACTTCAAACAAAACTAAAAATCGAAAACGAAGGAGTTACGTATCCATTAGAAACTAATTAACATTAAGAGCCTTTTTAAAGCTTTACTTATTCTCTTACCGTTCCAACAGAGCAATTTCATCTTCCACTGTCGCGCAGCACTGGTTAGCTTGGCGATATAGTGTCGCTTTGTCGAACCTCTTCTTCCATGAGTATGGTGAGAGTCTGAGAGAAAAAGTGCATTTTTGTGTTGCCATTTCGATAGCAGTCAGCTCCTGATCTTATATGAGTTTGTACCTTAATCGACGACTGTCAACAAGATTTTCTTTGTTTCGTCATTGTCAAACGCTTTTTCATGATTAATAGAGGCTGGAACAAGGGCCATACGGTATCCGCGAGAGATTTCAATGACCACTGACACGGCTTGCATATGACCCACACAGCATAATTTTTTACCAAATTATGCTTCTTAACTGCTGCGTTCTGTCCAAGATCTGCGATTTGCGCAAAGGGGTGATCTTCAAGAAAAGCTTGTATAATACCCTCCACAGGCATAATGGGCGGTAGTTACGGAGTTCCCCGTTGTCAACCTTCTTGAGTAGGATGAGTGCGCGCGAAGTCCTCCACTGGTTCGGGATTTTTTGTTATTGAACATATGATGTCATATGTCTTGCGAGAACTGCATGCAGATTGTGACCACCAGCTCTAAGCTCACCTTGAGAATTACAAATGACCTCGTTCATATTTGAAGCAGCTCTTTTGTGACTGAGCGCTAGATCATTTGGTGATAGCTAGCTGAGATCGAGACTCACGTCAAATACAATGAGATTCGATGGTTTGAACCACTATAAATCTGATGCATATGAATTCCGATGACCAAATCACGTAGACGGATAAGCATTCTCGCTTACAAGACGAAATGACGCTGACACTATGTCGCTGTGGAAGCGGCAGTCAGAATCTCGGGAGTATTTATTGCGATGTACTCAATGCAAACTGATGAAACAGCAGAAAAGGGCGAGTGAACGAAATGTTTTATCTGAGTATCGAAACGCGGCTGCTACCCTACTATGTGCTGAGCATCAATAAAAAATGCCATTTGAACGTATATGGAGCCTACGTGAAAAGTTCTGATATTTTTTTCAGACACTTCAAACGTGAAAAAAAAAACCGCACAGACAAATGATTTCATCCAGCTAAAGTAATAATTACGTTTGTCAAACTAACAATCACAGCAGTAAGCAGAAAAGTTCATAATAGTTTCTTAAAATTACCTCCCTCCTCCTCTTTACATCTACAAAGTCGCTTGCAAAAGCTTTCAGCTATGCTTGCATACGATTCCAGCGTTTGTCTCAGGTGCCAGTCAGGGCCGCTTTAGGCGCGTCTACGCTAGTGTAGCGAGTAGTTGAGATTTTCCCTTCCAATATGGACCACACGGAGTAATCACTGTGTTGAGATCCGACAAATCTGGTAGTTGAATTTTCTGGTCCCTAAAATCCTGGAAACAGCTATCGACGGATGGCAATCGTTGAGCGGGCCGTATGAGCATCAGTCCACTCCTGCTGGAGCGTAAATTCGTCGGCGACAAAGTGTACGTACTCCAAGGTTCTAGTACACCGCATAAAACTTGCTGATGATAGTTGGCAGCGTTCATTTTGACGTTTCCGTTGATGAAGACCAGCGGAATCTTTCCGGTGACGCAAATGCAGGCCCAGATGATTGCAGAGACCGGAAAATGACTCTGACCCATTATTTTTGCTACTACCAACTTCTGGTGATCTATTCGGAAAAATTGGTCGATTGGGTGATTGCGAATCGTTCTACCGGAAATACCTTTTCAATTTTGAGAAGCATGTTTGAAAACCAGCCGCACCTACCAAACGAAGCATTCGGAGTGAAGTTGAAAACCATTATTCTTTCTCTCTTTGTCCAAAAAGTGAACACCAGTGATTTTGTACCTACGCAACTTCAGCTTACTTTTGGCAATGTCTCGGACGTTCCACTCGCTGACTTCGAGCTTCCCGACTCATTTCACACAACAAACGCTCGTGATATCGTTGAACCTGGTAGCGGATCTTTTGAATGCTTCAATAATAGTGTTGCACGCTGCTTACGATGCCACAAAACTCATTCCAGTTCTCCATTATTAGTCTACTTCAGGAGTTGGGACCTTTCAAGAATACAGAAATTACTTCGTTCTATTCTTTAAGAGCTATGAGTATTTATATAGCATTTTCTATTGCGCTATGGAGAGCATTTATCAAGTCAGCATTTGTCACTGGACAAGGGGCGCTGTTTCACGTATTCTCTGCATCTCTTTCCGCTTGATTACTCTCAAAACAAAATATTGTACTTTGTACGATTACAACCTCTCCAAATAATTTCAAAAACCATCTGTAGTTGGTTGAAGCTTTCCCATGACTGCGTCAAAGACTTGAATCAAGACAAAAAATGCTGAGAGGAAAAAACGGCCGCTTTTTTATAGGAGTACTCTTCAAATTATTGAACGAGTACTGTACAGAGGCTGACTCTGACTATATGCTAAAATCCTCTCTATTTTGATTCCTCATAGAAGTTGTACATTGGTGGCAATATTTTTTTGAATTACGGTTCCACAAAACCGTCTATGGTAATATGCAATACAAGTTACAACTGCGTTGCTATCCCTGGAATCTAGCCGTCGCATTGGAAGGTAGGAGTTTTCAAGACAAATGAGCGTTGTTCCCACTAGAATTACGATTACAGTAGATAGAAAAGGCTCTTAGCGTTGACCAGTTCCTAAGGGGTACGTCATACATTTGTCTTCAATTTTCAACTACCTTCGAGTTTCACACAAACCTAAGAGAATTAAGTAGTGAGCGAAAATTTGACCTCAAGCGGGAGTCGAACTTGCGTTTCATACAAGAGCGCGTGCTAGCACTGCACCACCGAGGTGCATTCTCATCACCATTCATTTTTCAATATCTCTAGTATCTAAAGTATCTAAAAATATCTAAAATCTAAAAAATCTAAAACCTTAAACCTGATATCTGGAAAATTTTCGCGCACCGCATAATTCTCTTAGGTATATTATAAATATCATAGCAGTGCGAAAAAAAAAACAGTAAAACACTAGATTTCACGAGTATTACGTATCACATGGCTATGAGCTCAACTGGGTTTATGAAGCGAAATCGCATGTCCGACCGGACTTGTTGAGGGTTGGTGGCCGATGGCTATCGTAGAGATATTGAAGAATGAGTGGTGGTGCGAATGCACCTCGGTGGTGTAGTGGTAGCATGCGTCCCCGGTATAGATGAAACGCGTGTTCAACTCCAGTCTGAGGACGCACTTTTGCTTACCGGTCAATTCTCTTAGGTTTATGAACGTTATACCACTGCGCAAAAAGCAGTAAAATACTAGATACGGCAAGTTTTACCTTCGATTTCATTAAATGCATGCTTTACATTTGAGAGGTTGGGGAAAAAGTTACGAGAAATTGCTAGCAACTTTTCTCGGTGTCAGCCATTTTTTTGTGTTTTTGGGCTCATTTGAAAGCCCGTCTTCTCTCGCGTTGAATGGTATATAATTTATTTACTTATTTCAGAATAGAGTTAGCAGGCGAGCAAATCAGGTTGTTGATGATGCACGAATGGCTGTTAGTTTGAAATGAATGCGAACATCTTTGTCATTTTTACCTTCACCGCTTGTGAAACATTTATTTATGCACCTATTGCACCCGAACAAAGACAAAACTAATAGCCAAAGTACTATAAAGTGCAAAATAAAGTATGGTCACAATCAAAGTCATCAGGCAGCATCCGAGTTGTCAAAGAGGAATTTTCTTCAATCGCTTCAAGCACAGCTTAGCTGCAATTTCTTTTGGATGACCTGAACGCGGCCGATTTTCCAAACTTTCTTCACCTTCGTCAAAGTTCTTAAATCAAATGTACACCGTACTTTTGCAGCAGTGTCTTCGCCCCAAACTAGATGGATGCGTTCACTTAGCACCGTTGCTTTGAACTCAACAGCCATTCGTGCATCATCAACAACCTAATTAACTCTCTTGTTTACTATTGTGAAATAAGTAGATAAAATATATATTAATCAGCGAGCGAGAAGACGGGCTTTCAAATAAGCCCAGAAGCACAAAAAAATGGCCGACACTCAAAAAAGTTGCAAGCATTTTTCAGAACTTTTTCCCCAACCTATTACAATGACTCGCAGTGGCTTCCCGCTCTATCGAGTCAGCGCTGCTTATGCTTGCACGCAAGTCTGGCACAAACTCATCAACTCTAGAAGAATGGAAAATTTGATGAGCATCGAGTGTGAGGTCAAACCGTTAATCTTGTGTGCTGCGCACAAAACCTCTAACCATTGTGCACATGAGCTCTTCACTACAAAGTTATCATCTTTAATTAGCAGAATTTAGTGGGAAAATCTCCTCACTAATCCGGATCTGTACTGAATTTTTCGGTTTACGTGCTGTTGTTCGACCAGTAATGGTCTAATGAAAAAGCTCTTCTAAGTGAAAAAGGAAAGAAAACACGAACACATTTCACACATACGAGACAAAGAAAAAAAGCAGCTGAAAAGCTTTGCCTTCCCAGGTATGCAGCTTTTTTGGAAGAAGAAATTTTTGGGATATTAGCACTCCTTTCAGTCAGAATTCGCTTATGGAACGTCTTTCAGTAAAATCCAATCTTTTCGTGCTGATGGAGTATGTTTAGAATCCAAAATCCATTTCATAAGATTGAACAAAGTTTGCGGTGGAGTCGAAACAACGCACATCTAGCAAAAAATCAAAAAAATATCGCTGGTGTCTGTCGAAGAATCTTCAAGCAATCGCCTTCAAATCATATTTTCGTTTAAGGTGATTGAATGCATATCTGGCCTTTACAATGACTCGCGGTGGCCCATCGAGATATTGAGCCAGTTCTGCTTATGCTCTCAAACAAGTTTGGCACATTACCCATCCGAAGGGAAGGAAAGCTTGGTGATCTATGAGTGAACCATCGAACCAATGACTTCTCGCACGATGCAGAACACCCTTAACCACTGCGCCACATGCGCTCTTGATGTCTGTCTCTATGTCAATATTGTAATCCGCATGTTTATACATAGCTTATTTTCCAAAGAACATTACATCAAAGAACGTCGACGAGTGGCTTTTCTTACCTCAATGTGGTAAAATAACGTTCACACATGAATTTGATCTTCTTCACAACGTGATAAAACGACTGAATCACTTTTGAAAATCTTCGGTACCTAGATCACTTACAAAGATCGCATACGGTGCGAGACTGGGAGAGGAGAACAACGGCAATGAAAGATTGTGAAGTCACTAGGTGTGGCGTGGTCACGCTTTCGCTAAGCTATTTTGGTCTGCATGAGGACTTGGTATGTCAGCAAAGTCACATCTTACACAAATCAATAACTGACCATCATTTTTTACCAATATGTTGATCTTGTACTTTGGAGATGGAAAAGAGTGATGATCAAAAAACAACTTTGTCAAAAAGTTCGTCAGCAAAATTGTTATGCATCTTTTTCACTCCTCTGTGTAACAGCTAAGAACTGCTCTCATCGTCGATCAGTTTCCTGAACTCTGCTAGATTGACCCACTTCCTATCTCTTCCGACTTTAATAAACCCGCGAAACAGGGTAAATTAGTAAAAATTGAGATATGACGGGACAGAACGAATGGGAAAGGATGCCGCGTTGACTACAAAGTGGCTGCTTCTCTTATTTTTCAATTTTCAATACTGTAAAGAAGATGAAGCCTTCTATCTATCAGTAACGACCCCCGTTGCTTGCTAACGTCTTTTATTTGCATGTTAATCTCGTTCTGCCTATCGAGTGTTAGGCACACCTTTGTAGAATAACTAAGATTGATAGAAATATGCAGTAGTTCAATAGTTTTCAATACAATAGAGTTAATGGAACACATTTTCCTCACTCACGCACAGTGTAGTGTAGGGTAGGTGAGACATTTCATAACTTAAGAAGCAAATTTTGAATACTTTTGTGAGTGATGAGTGCCAGCGAGCGAATAAATAGAAGATGTAGCACGATATGAACAGTAGATCTGATGACAGATCTTGCAAAACCAGAGTAGGATAATTTTGTATTGATTAAAATGCAGTATAAGTGACGAATAGTAATGTCTAGTTAGTAAATTTGAGCATATGTTAAACATGAGAATGGCAAAGGATGATCGTTGAAAGAGCATAGTAGGAAAAACAATGTTACTAATAACTTTGACAGTGATAACAATGACGGTTGTAATTGTGATTATTAATCAACGACAACAATAAAAATAGATAACTATACAAGTCTGGTCAAGCTCTGTTTCTACAACTAAAGTTGACTCTTCTTTAGAGACGAAGTAATTGGGATTTTGAAGAAGAAGATCGTCCAAATTATTAGCATAGCGAAGAGTTTTTGATGTGAACTTATGTTTATATCAAACTTTTGATTTCCTAAATATTTGTAAAACTGCTTATTCTTTATTCAGTGCCCAAATGATTTTGTCTTTTCCCTTTTTCCTTACCTTCACTCTTGGCATTCACATAAATTTCTCAAAATTTCAATCCGTAGTAAACACTTCTCCCTATTTTGCTGCAGCGAATGTTTTTACTAGTGACATTTTTCACTGTTTGGCTGCTTATTGCCACTTGTCACTTAATGTTATTGTGCAACATGTATTGTGAACGGGTTAATGGAAGTATTTCGGTCACAAAGAAAGGATCTACAGTGTTCAAAGACAGCGCAAAGAAAAGAATACTAATTGAAAGAATGACTAGTCAGCGATACTTCAAATTTTAATGAAAACAGCGGCCACTTACAATTTTCTTTTCTTCTCTCCTATTTCGCACCTCCTAATCCGCTTTAAACTGAAGAACTTTTACAGCCGTTACCTCTCTGAATTTTTCGACAAGCTCAAGGTCCTTTTCTTTCTAACTCTTGAAAGCCTTCAGAGTTTCGTATTTTCTCGTGATTCCCTAGTAAATATTTTCGAGCACAAGATTTACGCAGCCTTCTATAGGTGTTAGTTTTTTTGAATATTATATAGCTGAACGGCACAGAGAGCATAATCTGTCTAACAATCACAATTTGCCGTATTATTAAAAATCACTTGCACATTGTCTAGAGAGGATGACACGATTTTTATTACATTCTTTGATTGTACGTATTGACATCGTGGGCACAATGGAGGATTATGCATTCTGATGGAAATTTCGGAACACAATAGTCTTCCAGACACAGCATCTCAGAGAAACATGATAGTTCTGCATGGCCTAAAAAATTTTGAAGTTGGAAAAAGAAGCCGAAAATGCACTAGGTAAAAACTTGACTTCCTGTAGAAAGCAACGAATGGCGTCCAATTGAGATAATAAGTAAAATTTTCTTAATACTTGAACTTTCGTATTAAATTGCGCAAAATTTCATATAGACCTTGCCTGAAAGAAAGAGTTGAAGTCTTCAAAATCGTTCGAAGAGTTCGCAAAGACTTCGCCAGTTCCTCATAAGTTACAGAGGTAAAATGGCGAGATCACTTGTGTTCCATTTTAGTTTCGATGTTCGGTGAGTGAATCAAGTGTACGTCGTTATGTGTAAGTGTCCTCACCCTCTTAATTCCGAGAGAACGGTGATCTTCCTATTATTACAGCTTAATATTTTGACACTATTGAACATCCATTTACCGTGATACACTGCTGAACCATTGACGCAAGTAATTTTATGGCAGGCAATGCCAGCTGACGAAAAATGAAAAATAAAGTTATAAGGGATTTCTTTACATGGCCCATTATCAGAGTTACGGTGCGGATCCCACCACTACTTGCATGCAATTGGTTTCCTCTCAATAATCCTCAACGAAGATTTTCGAACATTTCAAATGTTGCTTCGTGTGTTACTTGAGGATTATGCCCTCATGGATTATACGAGCGCTCTAAAAGAAAATGTTGAGGTAGTATTACGTTTTCTGATAAACAGCATCGCTCACCACTTCGCCAGTCAATCGACTGCTTTTTTTCCAACCCCTCTGTGAGCACTTAGTACACTCTGAGAAGATGATTTACGTCTTTTGGAGGTTGATATGTCAGTGGTTTACGTACGTTCTGTCAGTCTCGCTTGCCTCATCAGAGCCACACGCCTCACTAATTACCCCTCCTGATAGTAGGGACGGGGACCGCGTCCAATCCAAATCAGCTGAAACTGTGGTTGCCACGATTTTGTCAATCATGGCTTAGGACTATTACTAAGCATGTAGAAATTACCTTACAAAAGGCTCTCAGAACCACACGCACCATTACTCATATGGATATTGGAAAGGAAACCACTTGATTGGAAGGCACCGTCTATGTGCTTAGTAACAAGCGTAAGCTATCGACTAAGAAAGCCGTCATAACCACAACTTCACGTGGTTTGGATCGAATGTTTCCGCGTCCCTACTACAAGCAAGGGTGACTAGCGAGGCATGCGGCTCTGATGAGGTGGGCGACATTGCGGGAACGTATGTAAACCAATAACATATCAGCCACGAGATAGCGCAAAACATTCTCTCAGGCTGGTCGCTTCGTATTCCCATGTTTCTTCATTTGAAATAAGTGGCAGCCAAACACTGTCGATTAGTTTGCGATGCAATGCTTATAACGCACCGCAGGGAGTGAAGGCATATTCAGCCCACATTTACAAAACTTGGTCAAAATATTGAGTTGAAGTTTTCATTCTGCATAGATTCAATTTTCGGACTGTAGAAAGATATGCAGTTTGGCTTATAGTGTAACAAAGGCCGAATAACGGATCGTATGCACTGCAAATGGGCTTACATTATAACATCGCACATCCCCTGAACCACTGGCAAATGAATAGTAGTCTAGTAGAGTATGACTTCTTGATGAATATAAATGATAACAGCTTGAACAATGCAGTCGGACACTGCCAAGTTAATTAATATAATATATTTCTTGAAAAGATTCTATAAAATCAATTGAAGAAGGACGTTAAACTGCTCTTGACGTGAAAACCTTGACATTATAAAAAATATCTTTTTGACTGTTACTGCGGATAGTTTGAATCGATGACGAAAATCGAACTGCATGGGCAGACTTACTATTATGCAATGAAAGAAGATCAGAAGCATTGACTGTATGGCACGCATGCCGTGTCAGTGATGCTGGCTTGCACATAGCCTTCGTCACAAACGCACGAAGGAATACATGAATTGCTGAATGTTCTAAAACAATAAATAAACTTCAATTTTTGTCTTTTTAGCTTGGTTTATCTGATATGAATGATCGCTAATTAAGAGCGAAACATTCGCATGATATTTGAAAAATCTGGAGCCACGTAGAATTCATCTCCAAACAATGTCGGATGAGATGATTAGTTCCAGTTACACTTGTGCCAACTGTGGTTTTCTGACAGAAAAAATGTTTTTTGCTTGTGGAATACTTTTAGTACATCTGAACTTTTTGCACCTGCAACGGATTCCACCGATGTTAGCGCAGGTGATTGGACATGGGGATGCACAATCGCTGTAGTGGGCATTTGTTGGACATGGCTTGTTTGTTCCTGAAATATATTTCGCACGACGTGAGATTTAATTTATCATATAGCAGATGTGCCTATATATGGCAAAATATTCAAATGTGAGAGCACAAAGCAACAAAACAATGGAGTGCAAAATTAGAAAGTTCCAACCTTTAGCAGTACTCTAGTGAAGCCAAAAAGGTTTAAAGCGGTTTGATAATACGAAAGCAATATTTTTGTTGATAATTTGAACATTAAGATTGGCAGCGCCGTGATAGCGATGTTATTCATCGCGAGCAAGTGGCCGCCTCAGTCCCACACTGGATACACCAGGAATCCAGAAATACACCAATAAATCGGAATTCATTTATTTGACCGCCTCTTGCGGTGGTATGATCCTATAATATACCCAATAATGTAGAGTGCTGTGCAAAAATTTACTTCAGCCGGGATCTGAACCCAGATCTCTCTTTCCGTGAGCACGAACTGAACCGTTGCACTGCCGGCGCTCGTTTTGCATAACACTCTTTCTACGATACGACGGTTGGCTGTTGACAGATGACGCGTTGCAGCGTAGAAAGGGTGTTGTGCAAAACGAGCGTCGGTAGTGCAATGGTTCAGCACGCGCTCTCGGAAAGAGTGAGATCTGGGTTTGAATTCTGCCTGATGCAAATGTTTTTGCACAGCATTCTACATCATTTGGTATATCTGTGAAGATTCTACGTGGTCAAAATTCGATCCTATACGCCGCAAAGGTTACGAAATCTTCAGGCAGCTTCCACCCAAAAAAAACTTCGCCGACCTTAGTGGGTAATAGAAGGGCGCTGTAGCACAATAAAGACTGAGAGTGCGAAAGTCTCAAACAGGCGCTTGCCTCCATAAAAACAAAGCTGACACGATAACATGGGAATTACAAACCACAGGTCTTCACTCACGGTCGAGCTTACTGTGTAAAACAAATGAAGGAGATTTCAAGGTAAGGGCGGATATCAGGCATGGACGAAACTTTAGAGACTAAAACAATTGCATAATCAAGGAAAACACTGTCAGTTACAACAAAATCGTAATCATTTTTGCGTTTAGCGCAATTTATTGGATCTGTTCATAACTTTTGGCACTAACGCAATAAACACCGAAATTGCTAATTAGTAGTATTTAAAATTGCTCAACAATGCTATTCAAAGTATGCTCTATCACCCTAAGCACATTTCTGCCAACTCAGACAACAAATAATTACCGCGCTCTCAAAACTCGTCATCCTTGATTCGAAGGAAGTTGCCAATCCCCGACGCAGATGAATGATGTCTTGGAACTTCTTTCTGCTCAAAAAGCATTCCAGCGACCAGAAGGGGTAATAGTCAGACTTTATTAAGTCAATACTGTACGGCGGATAATCCAACACTCCCAGCCCATTTCGGTCAATTTCTTCTTCGTCAGTTTGGTGACATGCAGCCTTGTCTTTTCTTGAAGCAGGATGAGATTGCGCCGACGTCGACGTGACATGGCTTGACTGCAGCGATCCATATGCTCACAGGAACGCTTGGCGTTGATCGTCTCTCGGGTTGTCCAATTCCCAGTGAATCAGTTCGGTTTGATCCCAAAATATGATGATCATAGCCTTTAGCGCGAATCGAATTGGACGTGGAGTTAAAGCTCCTCGTTGGCTTGATTATAGCCATTGGTTTGGACGGAGCTGACTTCTGATAAATATCCACTTTCAGCCGATGGTAATGACCTTGGCCGGATATGGGGCACGAAGATGACGACGGAGCTGTTTTTGAGCAATGTTCTTGCGTTTAGCAATTTAATAACTTCTGATTTATAATTTGATGTTTATTGCCATAGTCCAAAACGCATGAGAAGCCCTAATATGTGCAACGGGTAGAACTAGGGATCTGATAAATTTATAATAGAGTCAAACAGCGACTAACCTTTCTGCGGCAGAGCGCGCTCACTGCAGAACTGACATTCTCCCTTCTCTATGTGAGAACTGTGTAGTGAGTGCGGTGAAACTCGAAAGGTTAGTCGTGAATCGACTCCGTTACATATGAAAGCCGAGCGCCGTCTTTTCGTTAACTATAGAAGTTTTCCTTTGTTTCAAAAATTTCAAGCTTTGCGTATAGGTTTATAGAAAAGACATCGATACAACTCTGTATGAGTGATGGCTTTTCTTTTTGTTTTACACTATCAGTGTTGAGTTGTGAAGCGCCCTTCGTGAAGTTTAAGCGACAGACTAACTAGTTCGGTTATGAAGCCTTCAATTTCTTTGGTTCCTGTAGAAGCATTTTCTATGTCTGTGCTATCTTTGTTGTTTAATCTCATAGCAAGAGGTTGCTAATCAAATTAGAGTAACAGAAAACCAAAAAAACCGCTTGTGAATTCACAGTTCTCGACATCCGATCTATTCAATGTTGCTATAGGTTTGGCGAAAGGTCATTAGCAGATACAAGCCTACCAAACAAAGCAAGCCGAGTGAAACACACTTCTATTTTTCTTGTTTCAATGCACTTAGAAGACCTTCTTAAGAAGAAAGAAAAATAAAAGTGTGTTTCACTCGGCTTGCTTTGTTTGGTAGGCTTGGATCTGCCAGTGACGTACGCCGAGATTTATGTTCTCCAATGAGTACGAAGATTCTGATAGAAATTTCCTGTTTAGCGAAAGAGTTTACAAATAATTCTGTATCAGGAGAGGTACAGGTTGTCCCAAATCAATGGACGAGGCAACATGAGAGTGAAATGGTGGTTGACAATAACACCATTCTCGTTTTTCTAATGATATCGCTTTTATAACATCAAACATTAACTACACGGAAGGACTGTTGAACGAGTCTAACATCGGTTGTAGAAAGATCAATCTTTGACTAAATCTCGCAAAGGCAACTGTAAGAAACGAATCAGTTTGCATGATACGTCCATACTCTGCAAAGTGAGAATTTCTGAAGACTCAGTTACGACTGACTAGGCCACTAATTGAATATGATGAGCGACATAGTTCCAGACCTGAACAAAAAGGGAAAGAGCACGCACGCCTCCGAGTTCACCTTTTCGTCTCAACAGTTCTTCCTACTCTGACAAATATGTCAGAAACCTAATCACTACGTAAGCGATACAATATTACCTACGTGCTCACGGCACAATTAAAAGCGCGATGCTTGGAGTGTCTCGTATCTCGCAAATACGAGAAGCAATACAAAATCGCAACCTACACCATTGATAGAAAATTTAAAGATGCTGTCCCAAACGAAGACAAGGTGGTCTGGACACATAATATGCTTCAACGACTATCGATGGACCAGAGCCTCTCTGAATTTCTCGTGATGTTAAATGTAGCACAAGAGGATAGGCTCGATTGCGCTTTTCTCCAAAACGAGTCTGGAAAGAGGATAGAATGCTCAAGGAGTTCTTGCAGCAAGAAAGTCCCGCTGGGCTGCTTTTAGGCGCGATAGAAAAATGGAAGGTTCACTGACGCTCTCCCTAGTCCATCAGCATCTGACTGGAAGAGGTGTTGAAGGTAGTTGCGTGACCCGAATACACATGTATCACACCTTGTCAAATTCATCAAGTTTATTATGCGTGGCTTCAATTTATGCTTGGAAACTTCTTGTCAATCTCACGAAAATAGTTGAACTCTTGGACTCTTTCTGGAATCCTGGGATTGCAGCGGGAGCATTACCACGCAAATGAGATGCCATGGCTTGTTTCAGAGAGGCCCAAGACCACTTGCAAAACCAGAGATGCGTGATGCATTTGGAGTGAATTCGAGCCAGCATATCTTCAGATTAGATTACGTGACGGCATCACCGTATCCCCTGCCTCTTAGACCATATTACTGGTTTAAGGACTGCGATAGTTGGTCAAAATTTGCCCATAGGTGTGCCCTCTACTTCCAACCCATGAACTTTCCATTATAATCGTTTACATTGACTTTTGCTCAATTACATAGATTGTACTCAAATGCACCAGACTTATACTTCTTCCTGGTTTTCTAATAGTGATAAACAACATGATTCATTATCTCATAATGAATATGTGCACTTGTGCAGTATAACGCTCAATACCTTGCCAGTAGCATTCTGTATTAAGGCGACAAATCACGCTTCTGTATGGATCATAGATCACTGGTTCAAACATTCGGCATTCTCCTGTAAAAAGTTTGTATTATGGTGTATTTGATAGAAAATAATTATGTGCGTCAAAACTGACGATATGTAATTTTAAATTGCGCTTATCCAAAAATGACTACAGATTTTGTAACCATGATAAACGGAGAGGCTCACAAAGTGACAGTGACGCTTTGCATTACACCGAATTCTAGCTTTCCCAAGCCTTAGCTTGATCAAGCGCAAAGCCCACCATGTGTCCCGACATAGCGGTACCGGAAAATTATTGCCAGTTGTTTTTTGAGGTGGTCATTAAGACTCGGGGAAGGACCCGTCGAACATGTGTTCAGCGATGTTCTCGGCGAAGACGAAAGTCATGCAGATGCCGAACTTACGAGCAAAATATCAGATGATTTTTATATATGATAAAGTTTGTAGACTAAAAATAAAATGGTGTTAAAGGGAGCCAAACACAAAAAATTGCAAATTTTTTATTCCACACCACAACTCTTCACAGGCACAGTACAGATTTCTGTAGTTTTTGCATTTGCTGCGCTTCCTTGTAATCATCACTAAAAGGCCCCTAAACTTTTGGCTCCTGCTCTCGACTGCCCCTTGAGGCTTGTTAAAACTTCCAACGATACTCGCGCACGGTTCAACGGTAATTTCGTCCCAATATTAATCAAAGTCGTTTTAAGCCAGTCTACGGTACTAACGAGCAACCGAGAATTTTTTCTCGAGTATGGATGGCACGGAGTAATCCATCGGGTTGAGATCCGAAGAGTTTGATGACTAAATGTCTTCACTCGAAAGGCTTGTAAACAACTCGTGACAAATGGCAATCGTTGAGCGGACCGAACGCGCAGGAGCTCAGTCCTGTTGAAGGATAAAACATCGACGCCAAAGTATTGAGTAATCCAAGGTCCCAGTCGCCCCGTAAAAGTTTCTAGTCATATCTGGCAACTTAATTTTGACGTTTCCTTTGATGAAGACCAACGATGTCTTTCCAGTGGAGCAAATGCCGGACCACTATTACACAAGCCGGAAAATGACCACGGCCATCAGTCTTTGCTACTGCGCACTTATTCAGATCCATCTTGAGAAACAGACTTCGCCTGCGACGATTGGGAAATGATGTGACTGGGAATATCTTCTCATCCGTGAAAAGCACCTTCAACAAACGAACACCCAGCTATCAAACTAATCATTTGGCGAGCCTTTGAAAGCTGCTCTTGTTTTCATCTTTTTGCCCAGAAAGTGGGCACGAATGATTATCTAGCAGTGCAGCTTCAGCCATACTTATGACAAGGTTTTGGAAGCTCCACTCAGTGATCCCGAGTTTCGTTGCCATTTTGCGCATCGAAAGTTTCCGATATGGTTGAATTTGGCAACGGATTTGATAACAATTCTTCGAAATAGACGCGGTGGATTCTTCGTAGACGCTTTCAATCTCTCCAGTCTCTTTGAAACGTTTCACGGCTCTGTAGACACCCCTTGAGTTAAAACCAATTATTTTGACAATGCCGGCCATTTTCAAAACACATTCCCGAGCAAAATAGAACAAAGAACTCAATAAAATTATCAGAACTATTGAAAGGATATCATATCAATACTAAACTACAAAGTACAAAATCAACAAGACTTTTCTCGCCCCTGCACGTATAACATGCACATGTATGTATAAATATAATATATATATATATATATCACATATGTATATATATATATGTACATATATACATGTCAACCTGTATTCGAATCACACCACATTCCCTGAGAGCAGACTACTTCATCGCACGGATTTGATGACTTCGCAGCATCCGGAAGTGGACGAAATTTTCTACATATACCTGAAAACCATCAGACCACTAAGTGCAATATGTTTATATTTCCGCTCACTTAATTATATTTGTCTCGAGTATGTACTGTATAAACGGAATAAAGCTCTCGTCGCTGATCAATCCGCGAGGGATGCGATGCATTCGTCCCTAATTTTTAACTTCGTTTGAGGTGACAGAATCATATAAGGCTTTCATGGCCTCCCGCTGTGCCGAGTCAGTGTTGCTGATCCTCCCAGATAAATCTGAGACATGTCTGATACCACTTTTTTGATTTCGGAGGGACTGATGGCTTGGTAAGCCATGAGCGCGAGGTCAGACCATCGACCTTGGGTGCTGCGAGGAGTGCTCTTTACCAAAACGCCACAAGTATTCCTTCAAATTAGCTAAAAGAGCGCAAGTAGCGTCGTGGTTAGAGGTGCTGCGCATTGAACACAAGGTGGGTCGTTCGATCTTGCGCTCATGGTTCACCAAGCCATTCTTCTCTCCGTAGTCCTTAAACTGGCTCAACACAAAGGAGGCCACCGTAACTCATTGTAAAGGGGCCGAATATGCAGTCAATCACTTCAAACGAAGTTAAAAATTGAAGGCGATAGCGTAGCGCATCCCTCAGGAATTGATCAACGCCAAGAGCTTCAATCTTTTTTTTTATACATTGTATGTCTATTTAGTATTCCTGCACGTATTTATATGCATATATATAATCAATCGAAAATTATTTTATTTCACCGCCTATTGCGGTGTTATGATGTTTCAATAAACTCAATGATGTAGAGTGGTGTGCAAAAACGTTTGAATCAGCCAAAATTCGAACCCAGATCTTACTCTTTCCGGAACATGTGCTAAACCGTTGCACCACCGACGCTCGTTTTGCACTCCATTCTTTGTACATTATGTATGTATATATATATATATATATATATATATATATATATATATCAACCTGTATTTGAATCACACTGCGTTCCCTCAAAGCAGACCACTCCATCGCACAGATCCGAGGGCATGGCAGTATCCGGAAGCGGGCGAAATTTTCTACACATACCTGAAAATCCAAATCAATGAGCTGAAGTCATATTTACATACCTAGTCACATATTTTAATGTTTATTTCTAGCATTTGATATGTTTGCTTATGGTTTTATATATATATATATATACTATATATATATATATATATATATATATCACAACCTGTATTCGAGTCACACTGCATTCCTTGAGGGCAGACTACTTCGTCGCACGAATCCGTGAACTTAGCAGTATCCGAAAGTGGACGAAATTTCCTACAGATACCTAAAAAGCAACGAAAATATTAAGTTTGAAGTCGTGTATTCGTACACTTTGTTTATATTTGCCTTTGATATAGAGCATTTTTATCAAAATGCATTTCTTTAGGAAATCCACTTCGTTTCGACGATCAGAAGATCTAGTAGTGTACGGAAGTGGACCAAAACTCCTACTCTTACCTGCAATCATATAACCAAAGAGTTTGAAATTATATACATACATGATTTGATCAGTTGAATATTGTCAGGTACATTACACAGCAGTGACATCACGATAAAGTGTCCCTGCTGCATTATATATATATATATATATATATATATATATGTATATATATGTAATATATGTATATATACATATATATGTATATATATGTATATATCTAAAAGGATAAAGCTCTCGGCGTTGATCAATCCCTGAGCGATGCGCTATGCATTCGACTTCAATTTCAACTTCGTTTGAGATGATTGAACACATATCTGACCTTTGCAATGACTCGCGGTGGCCTCTCGCTGAACCGAATCAGTGCTGCTTATCCTCTCAGACAAGTCTGAGACCAGTTTGTACCAATCTACCGACCCCATTCGGATGGAGAGCCTAGTGAGCCATGAGCGCGAGATCGAACCATTGATCTCGTGCGACGCAGAGCACCTCTAACCACTGCACCACATGCGCTCTTTTATATAAATAAATATATATATATATATATATATATCTTATACCAAGATTTCCTGGAATCTTTTGCACTATTGTTTACTTTTTTCTGTTTGAAACCGGGTCGCTGCCCAAAAGCTGTATGTTGGAGTATGTTAGAGTAACTTGGGGACAAGCACCTGGATTCGGCCAGCATTATCGCTCGCCATCTAAATGAATTAGACTACCGCATAAAGTAGTGTCTCAATGTACACTCGTATTGGCCGATCACTCACACTGCAATGACGACTCTCCACAATTTGAAGGAACTGGTTTGGAACACGGCGCCACATTCCACCGTATAGCTCTGATGCTGCTTCATCAGATTCCATCTCCCTCGCTCCTCGAAGTATATGCAGGGGTGAGAAAAAGCCAAAGCTCTACTACCAACTCAAAAGTGCGCTCACCAACTTTTCTGATGGTCAACCCCATTTTTTCTGAGGTAAGAGCATCTATCTCAGCAAATGGCTGCTTATCATTTGACCATGGTGGTGAATATATGGTTTTACCGATTTTTTCGGAAAAAACGTATAAATTCACAACAATGTCAAAATGCGAAAGAAATTATGGGCAGGTCTGCATATATGTCGTGTATTCAAATCACATTTGATTTCTTGAAAGAAAACTGTTCTACGTACGGATATAACGCATGAACAGTGCTGCGAAAGGACGAGATTTTCTACACTTACCTGCAAACTGTGAGAAAGTTAGTGATTCACAATTAATGTGTAAATTTAAAAGTGCCACTTGATTTGTCTTTTGTCGAAAGCTTGAAAAATTTTGAATACACTATCATATGCTACTGTTGCGTTAAGCTAGGTGAAATACCACCCTGTCCAGCAACACTTCTTATTTTTTGAATGATTACTTGCTTTTTATGTACTGCAATTCGACAAAATATAAGAAATTTTGCGAAGCACATGGCTACAAGTTTTTCAACACAATATCGGTTCCGCAATGAACAGCTCTTTTGTGGCATAACATCAGAGCTTGGAAAGGAAGGCAGTGGGTATTAAAATCAATACTTTTGAGATCATCTATAACTTCAAACAAAACACATCGATAAGGACACCAGCGACTTCAGTAGCATTGCAAAAAGGTTTGCCAAAAGGCCATTGCCCTTGGTGTGCCTACCACTTAGTGACAAAGAGCAGATGCAAGCAGATTACATAAATGGGGAATATGCCTGTCGCCGGAGAATAAATCAACGTGAAACATCGGGCCAGTTGGTTCGTACTATCAGTAATACACGGCAAGAACGAAAAAATACACGGTTTGGTAAACAAGCTATCATATGATCTCTTCGAAGCTCTGAACGAAGCTATATTTTTTGAAGCGTTATCCATTGCGGAATAAATAATATACTAATAACGTCACATCATCATGAAAATGACACAAGACTCATTGATCGATGTTGAATTTAATACATTTCGACCTTAGAAAGTGCATAAAGCCAAATTTCTCCTGAAAACAATGATCGATGGTGAAGAATAGTCAAAGATGAGTAACGTCAAGAAATAAAGTTGTGATGTTGCAAATCATCAAGTCTAATAATTTTTGAGACTTAGGCAATAAAGTAAGCACCTGTGTTTGAGTCGCACTGCTTATTCTGAGAACACACTACTCCCTTACATTTGTCCAGTTCCGTAATTGGAGAGACTGGAACTCGAAACGACTGACAAGCTCCTGGAAAACATTGTTCAAGATAAACAAGTGAGAGGGAGTTTGGCTCACCAATCTGTCCCACCTGAGTTGGAGTCGCACTGTTTTCCTTCTGGACAAACTACATTTGAGCAATAGTCTGCATTTCTTCCACCTCGAACGTATAAACTTCCAATGACCTTCTTGTAAAGTGACCTGGGCACCCTGAAAATTACACAGATATTAAGCCATTATCAGACTTACTAGCAAGATGTGTAATTAACGCGATAATGTTAATAGGTGTAATTCCCAGGCATTATGGGAATACCATTTATTTTAAGTTGTTTTGAGACCTCGCTCAAAACAATATGTAGTCGTCTAACGACATATTTTACGCCTTTCATGAGGTCTGTTAGGGCACTTATATAATGCAAGGCACGTGTTTCGATATTGCAGCCTCGTCAGTTACGCGGTGCCTTTAGGTACAATCATTTGCGCGAGGAGACATCCCTTGTATAGAGGATCCGACACCGAAGTATTTACACGCGCCGCCAAATGATGAATTTACCAATTATATCCATTTTCTATATACACATATATTTTTTGAGCGAGGTCTTAAAACACTCGAAACATGAGGCATGACAATAATGTTTTACCAGAGTGTACAACACTGCCCGCTGAGGTTCTTTTCGCCTAGCGGCAAGTGTAAAGATTTCGGCGTTGATTATTCTATGTAGGGGTTTTCTCTACGCGGAACTGACGTAAGTGAAAAACACCGTGTGACTGACAAGACTGTAATGCCCAAATACGTCTCCTGAGCTGTATAAGTGCCATAAAGAAACTTATGGAAGGCTGAAAATATATTATCATATCATATTATTTTGAGTGAGATTTTGAGAGCACTCGGAAAGAAAGATATTGATCCAATCCACAAAGCCGATTAACTTTTAATGATCGAAGTCTGGTAACACTTGAGAGACAAACACTCAAGCAGAGTTATCACCAGTTAGTTCCATGAGAAACGCAATGTTGTTGAGTGGTAGCTATTCTCCTGTTATGCAAAAACAATATTCACATGAATGAATGATAACACATAATGCGCAATCCAATCACACTGTCACAGTGAAGACATTTCCAATTTAGTAGTCAGTATCAGCATCGGTACGGTGAAACCACTTTTTGGAAACATATTACGACACAAGACGGTGGAGAAGGATTTGAAAAGGCCTCAAGAGGCTTACAAATGGTGTTAGATAATATCTTCACCGCTTTTGAGTTTAATGTAGTGTGCCTGACGTACTACATGATATATAAGACTAAAGGAGAAACGAAAAATTGTTCTCGTCAGCGAAATATGTAACTCAGAATAAATATACCGCAGGGTATTATTTATATGAGTCTTACTACCCTGGTATTTTAGCTATCACCTAAATTTTTTTTGCTATGAAACAATTGAAAGTACAAACAATAATTCTTGGCTCGCTGCTCTTATGCTAAGAAGGGAAACAACTAACTGAAACAAAGATACGATTCAATGTGACAAATCCTCTTCGAGATCCTACATATTTCGAAGAACATTTACCTCATTTATATGAACATTCTTGTGAGCGAATTGAGGAGAAGGTTGTAGAGCACATACAGCACCTATGTATGTCAATAACTCTGCTTTGTGTTCTTGGTTTCATTTTCCTTCATCAGTAGAAAAAGTGGATATTCTTCACTGACCAGTAATACTATATTAGCGCAGTTAACATATAAATAGCCAAGCCAGGATTGTTCGAGGCTAATTTTTCCCTAACCAAGGACATTGGAAATGTCGACCGACAGCAGAGCATAGCGAGCTATACAACGGAAAACGTTTCAGCCTTCATATCGTAAAATGGAAGCAAATGAGCATAGCGGCAAAAGATTTTGAATATAGGTGGTCATGTTGCTTATAGAAATCTTCATCGTTTATTTCGATAGTAGGAGCCACATCAGGATGTTAGAGGGCGACCGCCGTAGTTGAGCAAGTAGTGAACAGCCGACGTTGCGCATGATTTTTTCACCTTTATATATCCAACTTTTCTTGTCACTTTTTTAACTTCAGCATCTTCTATCCACGCCCTGTAATACTGCATAATCGAATGCAACTTTACAATTTCACAACGGTTATGTAGCTCTTCTCATAATGCCCTTGATAATTCTTTCTCGCCCTTCCTCACATGGTAACGAAAATTCTGCTTGAGTCCGCCACATTTGCTTTAGTGTCAACCGTACTATTGTGATAGTCCTCCTTACAATCGTTGTTAACAAGCAGACTATAAGCGATAGAGGCGGTGATTCGCTACATTGCAAGCTTTTGGAAAACCATCTGGGGAGAAACATCGATTTAGTCATTTGTCTTGTGCTTCGCTTTAATATCCTCAAATAAAATTTCGGTGCCTAACGAGATTGTTCGCGATTGCAAGCTGTTTTTCCTTTGTCATTGTGAATTATTCAGACATATGCTAATCGTTTCATTTCAACATAGTGAAGTCCGCTGTGCAATTTTTGTAGAACGCTTTCTGGAAGATTTTTGCAATTCGATATAGAACTCTTGGGGTGCAGTTGAAATGAAACTAGCATTAGTTCAACCATTTCTTCAGTAAACGTTTTGCACTATAGGTGGTTAGTGGTTAGATAAAATGTTTTCCATTACCACAGTCTTACTTATGAGGGCATCAATACGGCCTCCTAATCTATTATCACATGTTATGAGGAGCGATTTTCAACGATACCATATACCATAAACACCGTGCAATGGCGCCTTTTAATGGTCTCGCATCATGGAATCCAATGACAATGTTTTGATATTGAGTTTCAAAATATTATGATTTTTGCTGAAGCTTTAATCTGACAGGGTCCAATGCCAGTTGTGTTTCCCATATCATTTCCTCTAACGAGTGACTGCTCATAGCACCGATAGAATTAGAACATGACTAAGAAGAAAGCGAGATTACTAGTTTTGCTCAGCTCCCACTTTTATTATGATCTGCTGACTTCACTCGAAGTCTTCCTCTTACATCGTCTTGATGCCAGTGGCTGATTTGGATAATGGCGTGATTAAGTTGTAAGTGCGGATCTTCCCGTACTCTTTCCTTATCAAAAAAGCGTGGGACAGCCACGTGATTCAAGCTTCATGATTCTCGTACTCAACGTTGAAGCCATGAAATCTCTTTATGTATCATGTTTTCAGCGATTAGTCCTATACACGGCTTACCGGCAGGATTTTAGGAAGAAGCACTATACTCGTAGCCAGATATTAAGCTTTTTCCAAATCATATGAAGAAATTGCTTGTTTGAGACAGCACCCTAATTTACATCCAAGTGTATCAGATAGCATGATTTTGACCCGCATTAAAGTGGACGGCACAATTTGCAAACAGCTAGTGCCTTGAACTCGCAAAGAAATACGTGTAGGACAATCAAGATAATGCTGGAATGCTTCATTTCCCTTATATTTCTAGAAAAATTATGAAATCATACCAATGTCGCCCATTTCATGAATTAAAATATATGTTTCAGCAGCGCAGAGTGAAGGAAAGGCGAAAATCTGTAAAGAAATCTTCTGGAGATGACTGACAGCTTTTTGTGAAACCTAAGAGGACAGAGCAGGTGTTGATCGCGGAAAGCCGGAAAGGATCGAACACCAAAAGTTGCATGTGCACTTCTGACTATTGCGCTGCACGCTCTCCTTCAATTCCTATACTTACGTTTTTATACACTATCTATATCAGTAGAGCGCATGTGGCACAGTGGTTAGAGGTGTCTTGCCTCGCACACGAGGTCAATGGTTCGATCTCGCGCTCATGGCTCACCAAGTCATCCATCCCTCCGGGGTCGGTAAATTGGTACCAGACAGGTCTTAGACTTGTCTGGGAGGATAAGCAGCACTGACTCGGTTCAGCGGGAGGCCTCCGCGAGTCATTGTAAAGGCTAGACATGCATTCAATCACCTCAAAACGAAGTTAAAAAATTGAAGTCGAATGCATGGCGCATCCCTCAGGGATTGATCAACGCCGAGAGCTTTATCCTTTATCCTTTATCTATATCAGTAAAGCCTCTTCGGCTTTCTAATTTCGGATATTTGAAAAAACCAAGAAAATTATTTTTTTTGTTACATGATTCAACTCCAATTATGCTGTGCCTATGTTTTTGACTTCGGTATAAGCTACTCAATGTTTTCGAAATGTGTCATCAAATAGTTGAGATAATTTCCAATAAAACGAAAGCAATTGGAAATTATAGGATTGAGGCTTTGCATAATTAGTGTCCATCAGCAATAATTGGTATTCATGACGAACGCTTTGATGTTCTGTCTACTTCAATACTGTAAGAATTGATTTACCTGAATTCTCTACACGTTCCTGTATTATTGTCACATAGATAACCTGTGGGGCAAGTGATATAAGAACATCGAGATGGTGAAACCTGAAATGTTAGCCAGTGAAGCATCATCCATTCCTCTTTATATTGTTTCGTCGTGCTCAAATTGTTTGTGAACCTCTAAGGGACCGCTATAGAAGTCGATGCGCGTATAGCGAATTGCGCATTTTCGGTGTTTGATTAAGGTTTTGCTCCGTTTTGCAAGAATTTTCGGAATTCATGTATCACTTCGGTAGCATAAGTTTTCTCCGGTTTTTTTCCCTGTCCGCACCCGTATTTAAAAAAAACTATTTTTCATTACTCTTTGACGTATTAGTATTTATATCACAGTTTGAATATGGTGAATTTTTCGGGTATGTTTTGGTTTCAAAATGGTTTCTATTTTAGACTATAAAAGTAAAAAGAGAATTTTATTTCACATTTGGGCATCTTTCGCCGCAGGCTTTTCATTCAGAGTCTCAATTACCATTCGATAACACAAATCTCAGCATTTTCAATAATATTCTTAACTTTTTAGAAGACCTCCTATTGAGCTGTTACAGCTGAAAGAGTGAGTTTCGCACTCGGGCATCGTGAAAATCGCGCACTGCAATTGATAAGTGCTGTGCGATGCGCGCCGAATTTTAAACTCAATATTCTTTGAGCTGTAACGACGCGTCAAGAAGACCTTTTGATAAACCAGGTGTATCATTGGAATCATTATATTCTGCGCTACCGAATGATTATAAAATTCTCAGAGAAACCTACGCTGAACGAAAAATACTCAAATGTGCAGCACAAGTTTATTGTTGTTGCTACAGCTCGCGAAGATACTTCTTTTGACGGGCAAGCACACCGTAGAAATCCCCGAAATTTAAACCATCGACTGGTTATTGAAGGGCGGCGGCTTGATGCCAATGTTGCAAAAGCCATCCACATACGTGGGAGGCATACGCATGACATGTGAAATGGAATCTTAATTCCAGTGTTGCAGCGCAATAAAAAAAATTTTTGGGTTTTTCAAAACATATGTTAAACTTACCGAAATTTATGCTATCGGACACTGTTAGACCATTTGAGGAAAAGCTTTGCTCATCGAAAGATGCTTCAATGTTAAATAACATTTTCTTCTTACTGCTACAGTGTAATTTCGAAGCCTTCCAAATAAAAATGCGCTTTTCAAATTTTGAAGAGTTAAGCTATAGAATGATTACTAAAATGTTCGGAAAGAGCAAAAAATACTTACTTTCTGAATAGTGTGCTAATAGGAGAAGAACCGTACTCTATGCAATATTGAATGCGCGTTTTTCTTATACGTACACCAGCTACATGCTACAGTTACCGCTACATGAAGCGCTATTAAAGATGCCCATTTGTAGAAAATGCGCTTTCAAGCTACGTTCTCGCAAGAGAGACAATACAATTGCCAATAAGGGTTGAAAGATCCTCTTTTCACAAAGACGTGGTATTACGCTGAAAATGGATTGCAAGAGAAGTAGTCGCTTTCAATATCAAAAAACTTTTATAAAAGGTTCACTCACATTATACCATTCTTTATGTAACGAAAAGATATCTCTGCTTTACCTATAATTATCAATATACCATCTACGACGCCTAAGCGACGCGGTAACATTTTAGACGTAAAGTCCGACCTTCTTTTCGCTTTTGAAGCGTTCTATGATAGCTTATCAAATAGCCCGACTACTTCACCAAAATTCCCGAGAGTTGGGCTAACTAATACTAAGACTAGTAAAGCTTTAGTGAAGAGCCATATCGAGCTCCATCCAAGTAAATCAAACAAATTGAGTGCGAAACACCCAATATTGATAAAAGATTTTTGTCTAGCCAGAAAGACCTTCAAGTAGTCGTGCTACATATTTGGTATATGAGGTTCCTCAGGGGTTAAATAACCTAAGAAAAGGCAAGGCAATCAGAGAAAGAAGAATCCATACCTGGTCATCGTATCCAGGCAAGCGAAATGTCCGGCACACACCTAAATTCGGTGGTGTAAGAAATGTTCATAGTTTAGAGACTCATGAAAATTAAAATAAAAATTTGGCTTTCGTTTGAACGCTCAGGAATGAGTATCTTTTGCCTGGCATAGTTAGGATAAATCAGTGCCTTTTTTTTCCTAATGAGCCGTTTTGGGGTTGGTAATAACAGTATTTAGCAATTTCAAAATGGCTTATCGAGAAAAAGTCGCTTCCATTTCAGTTAGTTGATAAGCAGTGATCAATTTACCAGTGTTAGAGTCACAAAGTGTGCCTTGAGGGCAGACACCACATGAGAACTGCTTCAGATCGCCGTACTCTTCACGGAAACGCCGGCATACTCCAGTATTATTGTCACACTGATAGCCACTGGGACAGTAACCGCATGACAAATAGGCTTCTCCGATTAACGGCAACTCAAAATAGGCACATCCATGAGATAAATACAAAAATCCATTTTGATTTGTTGGGCTAGTACCCAGTTTTTAATTGTGTAAATATCAGTTTGGATTTAGGTGCAGCAGTTAAGGATACAGCTGGGTTCGACTAAATCTCTCTAGAGAAACAGATAACGCAATGTAATTGCTGTAGTTCAGATGAGAGATTTTTGAGAGTTACGCAATTTTGTTGATAATCATTCGATCGGCCACGTAAACATCATGCTTATTGAAGCAGCCGGAATCTGAAGCGTCTATTCGTTTTGGTATTGTCGCTCTTATCAGAAGTCTATACTTCAATAAAAATTTTGTAAACGAATCGATGAGTAACTCACAATAGCGAAGATGAACATGGTACAAATGAGACGTTAACAGCGAGGCCACGTGTTAGCGAGTGTTTGCTCTCAGCTGAACTGCAAGCCAGTTGATTCATTCATTCCCATGCTCTCTATTGATAAAATGAATCTTGTGTTGAGGTGTGAAGTAACATTTACCACTGACTGAAGTTAAAGCCCAGATGTATGCATAGTTCAGGAATAACAAGCTCAAAACGTCTAGCAAAGAAAATCCGCCATTTTCTTCTATGATAGAAAATAAGCTCGCCTAAGCGCTGAAGTATCTGCTACACACAAGAAATAGTGTATCTCTTGCATTACAACGAAGATTCATATAATTTCGCTCAATCAATTGATGACAAAAGGTCGTCTGCGTTCCTTGTCTGTAAACATTTATCTTAGACGGAGGTTGACTAACTCTAAATGTTTATTTACTCATACGTCAACGATTGTGCGTGTACTACAGGGAAACTGGTGATGCGCTAGACGACTTTTTATGCTTGTTATCTAAATGTCGTAGAAAAAGGAACTTGAATAGGAGTCATTTGTAGAGCTTCTGTGCGCACCTAATAAAAATTGGTATACACCTTACGTCTTCACTGTTTCAGGCCAAGGTTGGACGTTTCGCAGCACGCCGCGCGGCGTAAAATCTGACTCAAGTATTGTAATTCAGAAAACGCGGATTTGCGTTTGCTCACGTCTAGATGGAATCGAGAGATTTCTTTTAGCAAATTGGGGATCTGAGAGGTATTATCATCATAAAGTGATGAAGTATCATTGAAATGGCTTCTATGAGGATAATTTTCGCAGAAACACCGTCCAAATGTCGAAAAACTCCAATGTTTCAACGAAAAGACCATATCCTTTGGAAACGAATATATTTTAAACTGTTATATAACACCTATCTCTTTTTTAGTTTGCACTTTTCGAGTGACTCGGTAGCTTGAAAAATTCTAATTTTGATGATAAGCTTGATTTGTTGTACGATCTTCATACTACGTATTCCTTAGGGCAAAAAGATAAATTTTTGCATTTGAAATCTGCAGTTTTAAGTACACTGCGGATTCTTTTCTTATTATAAGGTAAATTTTGATTCCAAGCAAACCCCATCGATAATATATGATAAAATTGAAGGTATATATAGAAACGACATTTTGATGAAGAGATCGCCGAGTTACCATAAAAATTTTCTACATTACATTAAGAAATGCATAGAATGCACACGCATTGTGAGTCTCCACTGCATGCAGTGAGCATCACAATTCTTCATAAACCATTCATTATTTTCTATTTCAGAAACATTACGACCGTTGCTCGCTATTCCACTAAGTAAATTGATATCAAAACAGGAAGATTCATGTCGCATTTTTCGATTTAAAAGTGTTGAACGATAATATACAATACTACTCATAAATTATCTATTTGTCGCTATGTATAAAGGTGAAATGTTGCTGACACTAGAAACAAAAGTTACCATGGTTGTATATGACTAAGTATACTGCAGCAGTGTTGAGTAACAGTTGGTGACACGATTTTCTTGTAGGGATGTGGTTTTTCCTTACAAAAAATCGGGGTTTAGGAGAAGTATCGGCGCTGCCTCCAAGTTTCAGGTATGAATGATATTCATTAGAGAGTCATACTTGTTCTATGGACCGCTTACTACAGACCCGCTCAAAACGATAGAGTCTGATAAGGATATGACATGTTTTAAGCTGTTGGGTCTAGTGGTATACACGCGACTGTTTCGCCCTATTGGGACTCATCATCACCACCCTCCCTCGGTTCAGCCGACCTTCTGAGGGCTAACTGATCCGCCAAAAAGTAATCGTTAGCGAGTAATGAGTCATCCCAAGTCAGATGATGATAATGATCGCCGAAAATAGCCAAACGAAGTACTGATGAGCCTCAGTAGGGCGAAACAGGAGCCTGTATACCGCCAGATCTAACACCTCAAAAACATGTCATATCCTTATCAGTTCATTACTGAGTATAAGTGGTTATGTAGAGCTTCTATTCATATGACTGAACAAAGCCTCTTCTACTATTCAGTAAAAGTTTCAGCTCTTATAGTACACTAATAATAGGATTTTCCTAATTGTTATCCATGAAATGGTATCGTATTACAATGTACAGTATGAGTTTTGATGAAAAAGTCAATGTTATGTGATTCCATTGGCAAAGTTCAACCGAAAACAGCCAAACTGAAATTTCTTTCTTGAATTCCTTCTTTTGCTGATGAGAACACTTCTTCTGTGTATAACAGAGGTCTGAATTTAGGCGAAACCACCACACTGGGTTATTACGTGCTCCAGGGGCAAGATTGATAGAGCCCACTACCGCGCGAGCGACGAACACGACGCGGCTGCCCTTGCAACGTTCGGCTTGAAAGAATTAATTGGTCTCGCTTTACCTTTTTATTATGATTATCGGATTTCATCTATTGAGTGATCTCCAACCGTAACTTCTCAAAACTATTTGACACTCCGTCATGTGAGAAGATGCGCACTCGTTAATAGCACATCAGCCGTGAACAATCAATGACTACTTTGAACAACAAACAACTCGAAGCAGATGTCTACGGTTGGAGAGATGTGGATCAATAGAAAGTGACTATCTTCGACGCTTGTGCACTCATGTCAAGTTATGACGAAGTCAATTTCGAAGCGATCTTTGAGAACATGTAGCAGTTGTGTCTGGAGGGAATTCAGCCCTAAGGTTGAACGAGGGAGGTTTCATATAGAGATTAAGCAGAATTGAAAAAATCGATAAGGGTAGGAAGCCATTTGAGCTTATCATGACAGCCAAGACTAGTCATGGCAGCTCAGAATTCCGGATAGCACAGTCTCAGCGGTATGAATGGAGTCAAATTCTAGAGCCATCGTATGCCATTTGTTCATTTAGTAGTTTGACTTTTATGAATTCCCAGAACTGTCACTTATTAGTCTCGACATAAATCGAATGATTCAGTACTTTTCCTTAATCCACAGATGAGAATGTAAATAGTAGTATTCACTGAGTAAAGTTTCAGTTCCAACTGCTAGTTAGTCACCTTGTTGTTATGCATGTTGTGATAATGTTCTTGGATTTTGTTCGCTTTAATTCGTATCCGTGCACTTGCGTGCAGTGGTTAAGCGAGCCTTGCGGCACAGACGTGGTCTGCGGTTCGATCTCGCACCCAGTGCTCATCAAGCCTTCCATCTCTCTGAGTTAGGCGAATTGCAATCAAACTGTCTGGGAGGATAGCAGCAGTGACTTGGTACATACACCTTTACTACAAGTCACTGCTTTTGCCAGATATGCATCCAACCTCCTCAAACGATGCTGAACAATGTGAGATGTGCGGCGCATTTTTCAGGAAATGGCGAATGCCGCATACGTTACGCTACACTTTCTCAAAACATTTTCATTACTTCCCGCAATAATCAAAGATACTAAGTGTTATAGAGTGATGCACAAAGCTTATGGGTCAGGCGAAACTTGAAGCCGCATCCCACTCTATCCGGGAGCGCGTGTTCTAACCCGTCACACTACTGGCTCTTGTTTCCCCATCACTTTTTCTACGCTACAACGCATCTATTTGTCAACAACCAACCTTTAACGCCTTAGCCCAAGTAGGCGGTATCGACATTGAACCCAGTTAGGCTGACAGGTATTGCGTTTTGGATGCTCAAAGAGAATTATTTCTAATTGACCGCCTTTAGCGGTCTACGATGTTATAGATGATGTGATAGAAAGAGTGAAGGAAAAACAGGCGTCAGTAGTGTAACGTGTTAAAGCACGCCATCCCGGATAGAGTGAAATGCGGGTTCGACTCTCGGCTAACGCAAAAGTTTTGCACATCACCCTACGTCGGTGGGCATATCTGTAACATCATACCAGCGCCAAGCAAGGTCAAATAAAATGACCTCCGGAAAAAGTGAACTGGAAGAGAGCAGAGGGTGTGATCCGTAAAACTGGCTCGGCAAATAGCTATTTTCGATGGCTGTGAGACTGCAGTCCACAGTTAGTTTAGAGGAAATCTCGCGCCCACAAGCGAAAAAATCACCGAAAATAAGCTTCCACTTGTGTTACCCTCCTTTTTAAAAGAAACAATTACACCTGTTAGATGTTGTTTCAAATGGGCAGGCTTCGATTAATTGCTTGCGATTAGTGAAATACCCACCAAATAATTATAAACGTCAACTAGTCCACAGTCGCTTGAACGATCGAGCAAAAAATGCATAATATGTCTTAACGGTGAAAGCGGTGATTATATGAGTAAGTGTACAGTTTGCTCAATCCCTTGCAAAGCCTGCGGCGGCGAGTACGTTGGCAAAACTGGAAGGCCTAGGTTATGCTCGCATAACAGAACACCTAGTCGACAACGCATTCCAAATCAAATACCCCACTAGGCACACACAGGACGCAGTTACATAGGGAGATAGACTTTGATATAGACGCCAATCTCCTCGAACACAAACGTGAGACCTCGGCGCGCAATATTGTTGAGCCGTTTTGAATCCATACCAAAAACCGAATATTAATCGTAAAGATGAGTGCTTCCTCATCAGGCATGATTTCTCGCCATATCTCGGATCTGTTTATATGGATCTGAGCCAGGCACACACGTTCATGTAAGATTCAGTGCGTCTGGTCTACATCTTTAGTGGACAACAAAACAATAAAACGGAGAGTGAAATAAAGCTTTTTACTTTACAATTTGAATTTGTCCATATATTTTCTATTCTGCTTTGGTTTTGAAAGTACTTGACTAAGTTGATGCAAGTCAGTGTGACTCTTTCAAGCCCTAAAGAAAGCAAGACTTTCGGAACGTTTGCCACTAATGCGAACTCTATTGTACTGTTTTGTACAAAATAAGCGTATAACAACAACATCGTGCTTGTTGGACAAAAGAAAAGCACAGAAAAGAATTCTGTTTGAGCAAGAATAGTAAGATGTCATTTGACAACGAGGTTACTGAATTTCAAAACTCGAAGAAAAGGCGAGACATACAAATCGCATACTATTAGCGAACCAGGTGGAAGATACCATGAACACATGCAATATAAACAATTTTGACAAAGATGCATTAAGAATTCCTTAAATGCGTCATTCATTCACAATAAAAAGACCACGAACTGTGCAACAATAGACGATTGAAAAATCTTCAGAAATGCGTTCAGCGATGAGTCATCTACAAAGTGTCTTTGGAAAGTCTTAGCACAATTGATACAATAGATTGTACTTCAAAATTCTAGTATTTTTGTTGCTTTTGTGCAGTTTTATTATATCACAAATACGCCTAAGAGAACTGAGCGGTGAGCAAAACCACGGCCTCAGACGGAGTCGAACCCGCATTTCATTCATACCGTGGGCGCGTGCTGCTACCACTACACCAAGAAGGCACATTTCCTCCATCACCCACTGTTCAACATTTCTATGTTAGCTATCATCTACCAATCTCTAACAGGTTTGATCGGGTATGCAATTTTGCTTTATAGACCCTGTTGAACTGACAGCCACTGTCAGATATAATACATCCAAATTCTAGTATTTCACTGCTTTTTCGCAGTGTTATGATGTTACATATGGGTGGTGGCGAAAATGTGCTTTGGTAGTGCAGTGGTAGTAGCACAAGTCTACTGTATGGTTAAACGCGGGTTTGATTCCAACGTGAGGCCGAGTTTTTGCTCACCACTCAACTCTCTTAGATACATATGTAACAATGGATTGTAACAGAAAATGAACTCTACTTATTACTTGAGCGAGAAAAGTGAACGATATTGGAGAAAATAAGAGAGCACTGGTTCGCTGCGGCGTTTCATTTTCAATTACCAAACTTTCAAAAGCTGTTGAGCAAGTGTGACATTCAGTAAGCTGGTTAAATTTTTTTCTCAAATGATAAAACCGGAAAGCGACTAATGTTTGAAAGTGTGCAAGTCGCAAAGTGGTTAGCATCCCCTAATTCATAAGATCGACGGTTAAATGTGGCGAAAACTTAGAAACATCGTTCCCTAGTCGGCTCAATATTTTGTAAAGAACAAGATCTACTAGGTTGTTCCAAACCGATCAAAGCATATGAGCTTGTTGAGAATATCTTACAGTACCAGAGTAATTTCAAAAAACAAAGTTTTTTCAAAACGGTGAAAAACTCTAGTTAAGTGACAAAATCAAGCGTATCTTGCGAATCTCGCTAAACGATTGATTGCCTCCCCGAATGGGTTGAACATACGTGACAATCTAAACTCTGACTTCAGAGCATTTTCGGTCGCTAATGATTTAGCCATTGTTATAAAACAAAAATTTGTTGACAAACTCTCATTTGTAAGTCGATTGGGATAGTTATTTTTGAGAATAAGTAGCACCAAATCGAATAAATCAAATAAAGTACGATACACTGTCTAGTAAATTAGTGGCATTTTTTCTTTTCCTTTACATCACGTGACCTAGAAGAAACTGAGCAAATCCAGGTATCACAGTCGACCCCATTGCTCTCACTCAACAAGCTGCTGAGGCGCTTGCATTTTGCGCGTGTTTGGTTCTGCATAAGAATTATTTGACTCTTTTATCAATTCCGTTGAGTACTGGTTGACTGAACTTTTTCCTGAAAGCATGGAAAGCTCGTGTTAGGGCGTTGATTATTACCAACCGCCAGTATTTACGCAATGAGGAAGTGTCCTGATCCCGAGCAAATTCGGTGTCCTGGAGCGCTAGGTGTTCTGATAGGCACCGGCGGTAGCTTAAACCATGGACTTTGTCAACAAATAAGGCATCACATCCACAGCACAAACTTCTTCTGCTACTGGCAATTAATGCGGGGAAATATCGATAACTGGACTAGAAAGCATTAAGCATATTGAAACATTTCAAATGGACAAAATGCGTCGCTCCATACCACAACCGTCTTTCACATATTCTCGATTTTGATTTTCACTGAGGCTTAACAATTTATCAGTACACTTTGAATGTACAGACATAGTTCAGCCTCGCTTTCTTGTAATATACTCCGCCCGTGATTCCATCATCAATCGAACAGTTCATTTATATAGCAGTAAATCTATGGTTTTTCATTCGATGCAAGGCTACTCAGCGAGCACTTTCTGTTCAAGGAACACTTCTTTCACTTTCTTCACTCTATTTGATCCGTCATCACACTGTTTTTTTTCATTCACTGTGCCAATTATAGTACTTCCAACATTCAGTTCTTTTTTCTTGTCTTCTCCTTGGACGTCATAGAATACTGACTGAGCGAATCTCCTTGTAATCTCAAGGAGAGCCTTGCCGTAGCGTTCCACAGGATCTTATTGTTGAGAGCCGGTGTGAGTATGGGTTGGAACTTGACTCCACGCGCTCCACGACTAGCATCACAACCACGCGGCCACTGCACTCCGTTCAAGTGATACAAGAGGTATATTAATTGACCTTGTACATTACTCCTTACGGTATAAATAACAGCGCTGTGCTCATTGAGACGTGATTTGACATGTATCTTCTTTAATCTCAGTTTCCATATCCAGGCATTGAGCTCCTGAAAGAGCATGCATGATTGTGTTGGGATGATGACCCTAGCTTTGCATTGCAGCTCAACAGCCAGTACGACCTATTTTTAATCTATATTATTAGATATGATATCTGCTCAACCTTTCAAGTAATTCAAATGTAAAAGGAAGGTGCTGATGATTTTTATGCAGTCTTCAACTTTCCCCAAGCGACTTCTTTTGAATCACTTCATGTGGAGCTTCCTATTGGATGTTCCAGATTAAGACACTTCTCACCACAATTTTTTGACAAAGAAGATCAGTTCATAGAAAATCTCTACCGCATCCACGTTTGGAGCTGAAGCTATCAGAAGCTGAAAGAAACTAAAATCATCAATAATTTCAAGATGGGATACAAGTTTGGCCAGTTTACGCAACGCAAGGATGAGATAATATAACTTCATCTCGAGTGTTTCATTAAGACTACGCTCAAATTTCAATAGATCCTTTCATTACTATTTGAGCCAACATTTCATGTTGTGTGTAAAGTACGCTGTGTTAGGTGAAAATTTCACTTGACATAGAGTGTAAAGCGTTTGTCTTCAATAACTCTCTGCAGGGAGAGTAGGACTCCCGAGGGAACTGATTAATAAAAGATCGAAAGACGACGGGTTCTGCCCGACTGACGAGTCTGTAAGGAGAAAAGCACGTGTACCGGGCTGTACAAGTGCCCTTACCACACCACATGACATGTTGGCTCAAGTAATAATGAAAGGATAAGATAATAAATATGTTGGCTGGCAATTGCGTGAACCTATTGATGCATCTAGTCAGGCATTCTATTTATTAAGAGCCATTTTTGCGAACTTTGAGAAATGTATAGCTTGGATGGTTCTGAGGATAAGGTGGGGCCAACGGTCTTAATCACACAAGTGCGTTTATCAATAAAAGCTCACTCAAGTATTGCCGCTTGAATAGCAGTCCAAGCTACTAATAAATCATTATGGCTATCGTTAAGTTGTCGAGGACCTGGAATATCAGAATGTTCTCTCGTGTAGTTTTTCAAACTTTTGTAAAAAACCACTGATCGTTCTTTGTATGATTTAGCGCTTACACCACGAGATTGTTATTTAACAGGTTAGTGCAAAAGTGGTTGAAGTTTTAGTTTCTTCTGCGGTCTTCTTATGCAAGAATATATTCTAATGGAAGTGGAGTATATTTCAATAATACATAAGCTGCATCTGCCTCACCCTCACAATAAATTTTCTTTGGATAACGCTTTGGCGAGATCAGTCTTTCTCGAAGCCAATGATTTGAGTTGATTGTTCACAGTCGCTCGTCCATGATGCAATCTCCATCTTCCATGATGAAGAAACTTCAGTTCGATCGTTAATGAGGACGAAAAGTTCAAAGAAGACGAACGATTGTGGACAATGACAATTATCTCAAGTCATTGGCTCATCGACCCCAAAAAAAAAGAAACGCGTCGGAACGTTAGTCGAATAAAATTTCTATATCGATTTCGTGGTATGTGCTGAATCGTACAGGAAGCTACTACTGATTACCCATGCAGATGTTTAAGGAAAGTCAGTTTGCAAAGCGTTGGAACGATGATGCTTGTGTTGTTTTCGAGAATCTGAAAGCGCTTTTGCAATTTTCCTCCATTGAACAACGAAAACCTACATCATGATGAAATTCGACTGTGAACAATGAGTCCAAAATTATCTGGATCTTGGAAATCTGAGTGTGTCGAAACTTATGTCAATTAAATTCTGAGCTAACCTCTGTAAATGTTCCTTGGCTGATAATCATACCGCTAATCACTGGATAAATTATGCGAACAAGAAGGACTGAGTATCAATGAATGATTGTGAATAATTAATATCAACAGCCTACATGTCTGAAACAAGGTGTCAAGAGAAATTATTATCCAAGCGATGCTCACTTAAAGAGATACGACTTGATACGAAAACACGTAGAACTTTCAGCAAAGCTGGCGTTTGGGGCGATATGTGAAATTACTGGAAATGGACGTATAGTTCAAGTTCCTTTGTTATACAGCCAGTCACTCGTTATTCATAACACGCAGACTACATAATTTATGTGAATGACCTTCCTTCTGTAAAAGATTAAAAACAATTAAACTGTCAGGAAATTTAAATTGGAGAAAGATTCACTTGCACACTCAGTAAGTCGGCAAACGAAAATGACATGTTATCTGATGCCCGGTCGTTCATTATTTACTTATAAGAGGTATGGTCATGCAAAAGTGAGCATTGATAGGGAACATGCATATGGCCACTAAAGTCAGAACCTATAGCAGGTCAGTTCAGACAAAGCTGAAATCGGAACTTTTCAGTCCTAAAAACATATTATCTATGTTTATTTCACATGATGCGCATTCACACATGTTGTGTTGATTCCAGTACTTTTTGGGCTACATTCATTTGTGGGATTCATTTTTACACATTTCTCGAACTTTTGTTTACGTGCTGGAGATCTTTCTCTTGATTATCTTCAATTGATTATTAGTGTCATTGATTGCATATCAGGATGATGGTCTCTGCAATCCTAGAGCATTGGAGATAATATGTTTTCAAAATCGCGATAAGTTGACCATTCCAGTCGTCTATACAATTAACCAAACTTAAAGGCTGAAAGGATTGGTGAAACTGTGTTGATTCAAACCAGTGTCGCTTGCTGCTCGTTCTTGACAATATTACCAATGCTTCGTTGTCATTCTTTATCAAAGCAGTAGGAGGTTGAACTCGCATTGATGGTTTCGGAGAGTAACAACATACATGAATCCGTCACCGCACCGATCGACAGCTCTGGAAACTTATTTAGCTTTGGAAACGTTATTACGCCTTTTGTTAGGTAAAAGACGATATTCTGTTTAGGAAATGCAACGGAGTCGTATATTCAGAGAGATTTTGCTCCTTCAATGTCTTATCTGCACTACACCTCCCTCTTTGGTCATTGACCTCTCTCACGGACTATCTAAGTCTACATTTGTTTTCTTTAATATTAAACTAAATTAGTAAGATTTGTTCACTCCCCAATACGAAAAGAATCATGTTGTTTTCCTAGATTCAAGAAGCACATCTGATTGAGGATCTTTCCTTTCAATCCTTATGAATAGATCCAGTTGACAGCAGCTTTTCTATACCACTTACTCATGAAGTGCTCTAAAGCCTTGATCACGTATTTTTCCAACATGTATGCAGCAGATTAAAATTTTGAAAGCAGGGAGAGGGTATCAAGGAATTATTCGGTATCGCTATGCAAAAGTAGTAACCAGTAGTATCTATCGATGATCGAAAAAGCCATAGTAGGCGATTTAAGATGCACCTAATATATAAGCATGACGTACAATGCAGGATCAGTAGTTTTCATCGATAAGATTTTGAAATATATTAAAGTCGTCTGCATCTGCTGCGGCAAAGTTTACCTTTGACATTCCCAGAGGTGAGAAGTGACCATAGCTTCTAATGGGTAGAATAAACAAATATGGAATCGATTCTCAAGCTATGATTAATCGAAATGTCTCAGCCTGAACTGTAATGCTGGGAAATATCAGCTAGATCACTGGGACAATGACTGTTTGTTTTCGTCGATAAAATACGATCTAATAAAGTCAAAGCCGTTTTGTGAAAGAGTGTCAATTTTTGTAACAACTCGAAAGACCGACTGTCATCAAACCCCTGCATGTTAATAATATAAAACTTTGAAAATGAGAAGAAAAGTTTAGATTACTAATCTTCATTCAAAGCTTCCAAGGTTGATATCTTCTTTCCAATCGATTGTTCTTCTTTCCGGTCGATGGGCTTTCTTGGTTGTTTGTGGCTGACGTTTCTGCAAATACGCCTTCTTCAGAGCCTGAACGTATTATTCGTTGTAACTTTATTTATATGACTATATACTGTGAGAAAAAAAAAGAAAATAAATTGGAAATCTAGGGTTTTGATGAGCGATATTTGATTCAGGGAAAACCACTCACCGTACAATCTAGTTTAGGGACTCATCTATGTTGTTATCGCAAGATGACGTATGAACGAGCCCCCCCCCCCCTCCTACCCATGTCACCAGGTCAAATTAACGATAGTTGTCAGCTGAGACCCAGGCTAGAAAATCAATCTGAGATAAGGTGCCATGTGGTTGGTTATGTTAAGGCACTCTCCTTTTTGTCCATTTGAGGAATTCTGGAATTTATTCAGAAAGCTTCAAGGGTTTTTCGCGCCGATGTTTTTGATTCGTGCCCTAGGATTTTGACTACTACCTCAAAGTCGTCATCGTTCTGCCTTTGTATCCTGTGTGTACCTACAGGTTTACTCGGGTCTTTATTTGTTTTTCCCTTTAGGTATTCTTTAATGCTGATGTGAAGTGATCTGCCTGTTTCGCCAATATATCCGTCACCACATGTCTTACAAGAAATAGGGCATATTGTATCCACGCTCATGCAGTCGCCGTCTCTACCGTTGGGTGAAATAAACAGTCCTTTGTATTAGATAGACGGTCATACAAGCGATTTCGAAATGATTGACGACGCATTGTTTTAGGAGGAACTTCTACATTCCTACAGAACCTTCTAGACCACTGTTTTTTAGACACTTTCTAGTAGCGGTATTGATTTCGTCGCTTATGAAAGGTAGTATAAGAGGTACGTACCTCATTGTTTAGGTGTGGCGCCCTGTCATTCCCATTGCGAGGCTTTTCGCTCCTTTTGGGCCTAACGTTAGTTGTTATTCTTTCATTTAAAAAAAAAAGCTCTCGGCGTTAATCAATCCCTGAGGGATGCGCCATGCATTCGACTTCAATTTATAACTTCGTTTGAGGTGATTGAATGCATATCTGGCCTTTACAATGACTCGCGGTGGCCTTCCGCTGATCCGAGTCAGTGCTGCTTATCCTGCCAGACAAATCTGAGACCTGTCTGGTACCAATTTACCGACCCCGGAGGAATGGATGGCTTGGTGAGCCATAAGCGCGAGATCGAACCAGTGACCTCGTGTGCGACGCAGGGCACCTCTGACCACTGCGCCACATGCGCTCATCCTTTCATTTTACCCATTAAAAATGGCTATTTTTCGCGCTAATTCTAGTGGATTCCTTCTTTCATCGTCTCCCGTACAAACACTTACAGCTCTTCGATAAATATTTTGAATAAGTGCTTTTTAGTATGTGAGGATGAGAAGAAAGGTGATGTACCAAGATGTTCTTTGTTACTAGGCTTGCGATACCATTTTGTGTTGTAGCCATATTCAGTGAGTTGAACTTGAACGTGCAAGAAGGGAAGCCAACTCTCTGAATGTTTTTGTTCTCGCGTCAACTTAATAAACTCTGACTGTCCGCTTAAAATTTCGAAGCATTTATCCATCTCTTCTTGTGTAGAGCAGATGACAAAGCAATCGTCTATATATCGACAGTAGAGTATTGGACGCGGATGGAGAACTGGAGCTTCCACTTTTGAAATGAAAGCGATGGCTAAGCTGGGTGCTAGCCTTTGCGACATTGCCAACCCTCTAATTTGTGCGAAATATTTTCCTGGCCACCTAAATATCAAACAGTTTAGGCATGACTTAAGGAGTGTGATAAGCTGTTGGACAGACAAGTCAAACATATCTATGCTTTCTATGATTTCTATTAGTGCTTCATAAGTGGCTTCCATTGCGATGTCATTTGAAACGTTTGTATAAACCGCTGTAACATCGAGAGACTCCATTACATAAGTACGATTTGGACGCGCATTTTTAAGGTTCTCTTGGAATATATTGGTGTTGGAGAGATAGGTTGGTATGAACTTCAATATTTGCGACAATATGAGGCCAAGAACCCATGTTGTCCTATTTGTCGGCCCGCCTACACAGCTAATGATTGGTCTAACTTTGCAAGTAGAGGGATCGGTAGACCCAAAATCATTTGTGGAAAGTTTGTGTTTTGATTAGTGTGTAGAATACGGGACAAGTTGGTGATTCAATTTTTAGTTGACGGATAAGAGATTGTTGTAAACCCTCAGATTCTGCTGTTAGGACCCATTCTTCACTGAATTTTTGTCATTGCGATTTATATTCCTTTTTAGAGGAAGGTTGATAAAAAAAGCATCTTGGAGATATTTCTCCGTTAATTCAACATGCAACTGACGAGGCAGAACTACAGATTTGTAACGAATTTATTTGCGAAACAGGCAGACCACTTCACATCCGCATTAAAGTACACCTAGAGGGAAAAAAATATAAAGACCCAAGTAAGCCCCTAGGTGCACACAGGATACAAAGGCACAACGATGATGACTTTGAGGTAGTAGTAAAATCCTAAGGCACGAATCGAAAACATCGGCGCGAAAAATTCTGAAGCTTTTTGTATAAATTCCAGAAACCCGCAAATGAACAGAAAGGGAGAGTGCCTTAACATAAGCAACCACATGGCACCTTATCTCAGATTGATTTTCTAGCTTGGGTCTCAGCTGACAACAATCGTTAACTTGACCTAGTGACATGGGGAGCGGGTTCATACGTCATCCTGCGGTAACAACATAGTTAGTCCTTAGACTAGATTGAACGGTGAATGGTTTTCCCTAAATCAATTATCGCTTATCAACACCGTGGATTTTCAATCTATTTTCTTTTTTTCTCACAGTATATAGTCATATAAATAAAGCTGCAACAAATAATGCGTTCAGGCTCTGAAGAAGGCGTATTTGCACAAACGTCAGCCACACACAACCAAGAAAACCCATCGACCGGAAAGAAGAACAATCGACTGAGAAATAGATACCTATCGTGAAGCTTCAAATAAAGATTAATATTCTGAACTTTTCTTCTCATTTCAAAGTGTAAGTTTTATAATACGCAAGTTCGACTATCTATAAACTTCGGTGTCATACTCAGTTTAAGAAACTATCAAAGAGTTGGATGTTTAAGCAGACGTGAGGTTGATAGTAGTTATTGTTGTTGTTGTTGTTGTGTGATGTTATTGTTGTTGAATGAGTATAGATCGCAATACGAATCGTAGACTAACGTCTCGACGACACCGCCTTCTTCAAAGGGAGAGCATACACTCAAGCACCAACCATTAACCTCGCGCCAGCTCAAATAGCTTAGTTTTTGTTAAAAGTTAAAGAATAAAGCTCCCGGCATTGATCAATCTTTAGAGGGCGCTACATGCCTTTGTCTTCAATATCTTTTACTTTGCTTCAGGTGACTAGATGTATATCTCGCTTTACGATGACTAGCAGTGGCCTCCAACTGTACCGGGTCAGTGCTGCTTGTCATCCCAGACAAGTCTGAGACCACTTTGGCACCAAATTACTGGCTCCGGAAGGAGAGATGGCTTGATGCCATGAGCGTGAAGTCGAATCATCGACCTCGTGTGCGACGTTAGCACCTCTGACCACTGCTCTACATGCGTGCGATAAGTTTTTTACACTAGCATAGATTTGACAAAAATTTTTCAAGAAATTTTAGAAAGTGGATGCCAAAGTTCTACGAGATGGCGTCATGTTTGACACAAATCAAATTCATTTTAAAAACAACACAACTTATGAGCTGCAGAAAAATCTTTAGATAAGAAATGTTGAAACATCATATAAATAACAGTGATTAACTAGTAGAATGTCCTGTTTTCGAAAACATGCGAGACATTGAGTTCCAAAACTGAGATGAAAACTGATTATGTCGGGCCGAAGTTTATTTTCAACATCTGGTGTACGACAGTTAAGGTGGCAAAGGAGATAATTTACGTAGCGCAGTCACGGTAATGGCTATGATTTCCAGCGAGATGACTTTCCATTTCAACTATATTTAGAAAGTTTTTGAAAATGCTCTAACTTTTTCCGAAACGACGTAAATACGTACATCCATGCTGCCCGAGGAAGCAAACACGTACATACATGTTAGCCAGCGGGTCCCGCCGCGGTGCCCCTGAATGCGCGACACGATCGATAATCGGTGTTGAGCGTCACTTGTCAGTCGTCGCAGCGTACGTCCCGCTCGAAGACCACAAGGCACTTCACAGAAGAAACATGTATGGCCGGATGATTTGGTGAGTCACACTCTTTCAAGCAAACATTGTCGGATTCTATACAGTCGTGTTGTCCGAATATTTGGAATTCATTGGTTTTCGTTTCATTGAAGTTGAAAATGCTTTTATTGAAACCAGCGGTTTCCTCACCTTATGCTTGTTTTTTTTCTTATTTCTTGCACTTATTCTTTTCTTCCTTTCTTTTTATGCCTTTTCCTGCTCGTATTAAAGGCATTCCCGATTTTTTACTCGACCTTAATGATAGACGATTTCCAAAAATTTTATGAGGTCTTCCCATAAATTTTCGCGTTGCAGCAAAACACCATATTCAATAATATACATGGATTACTGGTAATCATTCGATAGTTCAAATTTCGATGATTTTGATGCGGAGGTGGTTTTTGAAACGATCTAATTATAATGCTGTGAGAGCAAGAAGAAAATCATATTTCGTTCTCCAAGTAGTTAACTCCTCGCTCAAAATTTATAGCGGATTTATCTGGTAATATGAACCGAAAGAAAGTTTTGAACATCCAAAATTAATTAATGCAATAACGTCTCCTCTCAAATTCTTATGCAAATGAACCTAAAAACTATTGCGGCAAGAAGAAAAGATTTTCAAATGAATGCTACTGTGCGCAGCGGCTTCAACTACCGCCTTGAAAAGCGTGTCATTCGATAGCCGCAAGATTTCTGTCAATTACTTAGCAATTTTTTCCTTTTCCGGGAAAAAGTATCCGGCTCTTCGTGGAAGGATTGTAGAGATAACCTTGTTCTGCCGTTCTATTGGTAAACAATGATTTTTTTCCGCTATCCGCTCCCAAACGGGCTTCTTGGAGAAAACGTATTCTTTCATTGATTTCATAGCTTGGGCAGTCATTCAACAGCCTAACCCTCGAACAACTCAGTAATGCATCTTATTTCTAAGTTAGCGTCTTTGGTTTGCTATAACAAGAGAAGTAAATCATGTTTCCATCCAAACATTTGTCGCTAAAGCACTCTTTTCACTTAGACTTTAGGTTACTGTTCGATAGCTTCAATTTCGACAATTCAATGTTGTGTTAGTTATTTCTTAGTGCTTACCTTATTCTTCTTGCTGGAATCAATAGATCTTCTACATCATAATCGTGAGCAATTCTTGCATTGTAGGTACAGATCGTCATTCTAATCAATTTCGATCTTGGCACCTTAGTTTGGCCCTGAGGTTTTAGCAGCCTCTCCGTACTCGTCTTACATGGCGCAGCCGTACCTGGGGCTCTTCCGGGGTCAGAAGAATGAAGCCCACATTTGTTACTGTTTTTGGCATATTGATACCCACCGTATAACTTGCCAGACTCTAAATGTGGGGCTGGGTATTCACGAGTAGCTTGCCAGTCTCTCTCGCAGGAGCGGGAGGAGCTTACTTGTTGGAGGCGGCTCTTAACCGCCTCCCATGTACTTCCGAGCCGCTTGACTGCCGGCTTTTGGCCAGCTTGACTCGTAGAATTAGAGTTTTTATCAAGTCGGTGCTGTAAGAGCAGAGGTCACCCTTGAATCCACCCGTCTCTGGGAAGCACACGGTCGCTTTTAATTCGCGTTCATTCCCTTATCCACCACCTGGGAACGCGCCACGTGCCCTCGCGACTAACCGGACGGGATCCCTTAAAAAGGAGGTCCGTGGAAGTCATAGTAAGCTCACATAATCCTAGCGAGTGATGGATGACTTTCCTATATTCTACACCTAGAAAACCACAGTGTTACAGTGAAGCGGTGTGCCATCGATAGGGTCATATTTGAAATGAAACCTTTTTCTAGATTTCTCAACATGATATAAAGATATTGATTGAATAGAAGTTGCTCTGCTGTTAATGCAAGAGAACTGTTTCTTGTGGATGTTTTTATACACCTGCCCTGCCTATATAATCAGCGCAGCTGTCTAAGTAAGAAAGTTTCCTAAAAACACATGGAAATACTTGTTTACCGCATGAGCAATCCACGAAATCATGTAAATTGCTAACGATAATTTGTCACCAACACCATTTTATGAAAACTCAAATTCATTTGTGTTAATCTGTGTTAATTGAGAAGCAAGACCTTTTGTCTTTTTTCATTTGAAGTGTTTTTGCTTCCACTATAAAAACAACATGCACTCTTCTCTTCGTGTTAAGTTTTGGCACCAATCATTAACCCTTCTTTTTAAGCAAATCAAGCATATTTAAACGGAGCAATTGTGCATCATCGTTCTATCGAGAATTTAAAGGGTAATGAAAACCCCTTTTTAAGCATTTCTTTGAGCATCCCTTTTTCATTGAACAACTTGGGTTCTGGGTAGTCTTTCAATCTTCCCAGTGTGGACAAGGGCGATCTTAATTGTTGTGAATAACATTTAGACACCTCTCAGTCTACTCTCCAGTCGCTAACGGTAGACTTAATCCACTTAACTCATAAACTACAAAGAATGCATAGACCAAATAAGCGCAGTAGAAACAAGGAGTGTATGAGCTGCATCACAAAAAAAGCAAAGCAAGCACTTGGGTCTACTATCGTCCCCGCAGCCTTAAACTAGAGACGCGTCGGATAGCCGTTTTCAGCAGATTTCACAGTTTTCATCAATGAACAAAAACTTTACCGATAGTAAATCGATTGACGAGCATTTCTTAGCAATTCGTCATGGTGTGGCTGCCCAGACCACCAGTGTTATCAAATAGATTTACCCTCGAAACGCTCTGGATAAACGCTAGAAATCCAAAAATGTTCGGCGAAGATGAGTGCGTCACTGTAACGCGAGACCTGGCACCATACATGCTCTTGACTTTATAACGTTATCCAAAAGGCGGTGCCTATGCATTGATCCTATTACCGATTCATACAGATATCAATAACAGTGTACGTCCAGGCTCTGAAAAAGGCGGAGTCACCGAAACGTCAGCCACCAATCCGTACAGCGATCAACAAAGACAACAACAACGTCGTCTACAAACCCCGTACTTGCTAAAAAGCTAAGTCTTCATATTTAGATAGATTTCCATAGTTGTTTTTGTTAGTTATTGTGCACGATTTTAGAGTACTGAAACTGATAGAATTATTTCGAAGGCTTAAACATTAATTTGGCGCGCAATATGTACGATAGAGCTTTCCATAGGTTTTCTGAGTGCGATGCTGATCCCTCAAAAACAGCGACGTGCTGTAGCATTGTCTGTAAGGTAGCATAGCTCATTTATAATGCATGTATCATCAGTTTTGTTTTTACAGCCATTTTAAGAACAATCAAAAGAAATCGTTGGCTCACATCTAAGAAAATTCTCTAATGTATAAGAGGAAATTTGAAAGTTTGCGTAGCACTTCGTAGCAAATATACTATGTGCTGCTTGCTGTGATGGAATTCCCAAGGTACAACAGGGCTAGAACCAAACCATCTAAAGGACCTCCCGCCATTTTCATTAGCGCACTTACATTGCTTTTTGTATTCTATATGTCAGATTTCGAGGTTTCTAGTAAACACAAAAATAAAAAAACTACTCTATTGCTCAACAAAGGGGAGCTTAACGACATGGGCAGCTGTCGCCCAATCTGTTTGCTGCCACTCGTCCTTGAACTCTGCACTCGAGTGACCCCAACAGAATTGCAAATTATTGGTGCAATGCAACCATGCGTACAAGCATGGGTTTTGAAAATGATTCAATAGTGTAGACCACATTCACAACTAACAACATTCATCGAAGTTTTGCAGGAGTAGAAGTATCTTTTCCATCCATTTGACAAAGGCTTCTGTCTTATTTGTAGCAGAAGCTGTCATGGAAGCTCTAAACAGCAAGGACACTCCTATTCAGTGCATATATCATCTGCATCACCTCATCTGTCCTCCCGTTGATCGTCGAGTGACTTGAGCTTCTACCAGCAACACGATTCGCTGAGCATGATATCCTTCTTCTATGCTTTTCGTGAAGAAATCGGACCATCGGATTGGTGGTTGTCTTGTAGAGCGCTTTGTATCCCGTGGAATCCTTCTAACAAGTCTCTTCAATTTGTCGATTCAATCTTTTTTTTGTGAAATTCTTCAGTTTTTGGCTGCTGTCCTTAAGTTATAAACCATTGTATATGCTTCAGCTTATAACTGAAATCGTCTGTAACAGTATCCTACGAGGAACTGACAACTTGGTACCTTCAAGGAAAAAATGTCGTATTAAGTATCTCAATGTAGACGTCGCAGAAGTACATCCGAAAGTCGCTGTCCTACATTTGGTCAAGAGAAAAAGTTTTGATTGTATCAGTGTTCTTATGGTCGGTGAAAACTGTCTAACACCAGAAGCTAACCAAAACTTTTTGAGAATGAAATCGCAACTGTCTGCGTTGAAGAAGGAATGTTAGCAGAGGGTGACCTCAATGGTATAGTGGTGGCATGCTCGCCTAGAATGTGTGAAACTTGAGTTAAACTCTCAGTTGGTGTCGAAGCTTTCCAGATCACTCAGCATCTTTGGATATATTTTCTAAATAAATAGAAAAGATATTACAGTGATCATTATGCACTTCTAGTGCACATTTGGTCTTCCATCCCGCTAAATTTGTTCGTATTTTGAGATAAGTTCAGCTTTAGCATTGATATAAAGTGTTAGTGGTAGCTCTTATGATCAAAACTTTGAAGATAAGAAAATATTTACTTATATAGCATGAATCTTCAGTCCCTTACTCCTTTTGTTTCAGGTGTCCTTTGATTGGTTGCGACGCGAAGAGATGTAGCTGTATAAATCCGCCATCGCATCTTAAAATAGGAACCAAGAACATGCACTGGAAAGTTTGGCGTCAAATTCACGATCATCGTGCAGGAATTAAGCACATCTGCGTGTAAAACCCTAGAAGCCATTGGAAACATATGAAGGCCCGAAAACGAACCGAAAAGATGAGTGCCTCGTAATCACGCGTGACCTTGAACCATACCTCAGACTGATCTTCCCGGTCCGAGTTGGGCACAGCCCACTGATGCACTGACCTTAAGCGGCTGGTCTTCCATTAATAATTGAGAGACCCAAACATCAAAACGGTGAGTGTTCTAGAATGAAGTTTTTGCTATGCGATTCGAAACTCAATTCTGACATCTTTTGCTAGGCTTATGAAGGTTTTGGCTTCGTGGATTGTGGAGCAATGTGATTCTTCCAGGCTCTGACGAAGGCGATCCGCCGAAACGTTGGCCGCCTCGAATATTGTATATTCAAGCTACATTACTAACTGTATTGTTGTATGCTTCGCTAATATCCAATAAACAATATATAATACCTCGGAACGGCTAAATAGAAGAAAAGACTCATGAAAAAGGTCTTAGCCAAGGTTAGAAATCTTCATGACTGTTTGACAATGAATCGTCTTCTGCTGTGGGGAATATGATATACTCCGACTGAAAGAAATTTTAAGAAGTATTCAGGCTCCTTCAAGCGGGTAGACGACAGCTCTTAGACATGGTTTTTGGAGAAACCCTAATGCAAACAACATTCTCCTCCGAATGCGGCCATGTCAGCAAGCGACATAATCAGGTTCAATTTTTAGCGCGTTAATGAGCCACGGAGAATTCTTCACTATTGTTGGGAGCATATAGCTTATGAATTACAAGAGAACTGCACAGACTGAGCTACTCTATCGTATTGAATGGCTATTTCCTTAGTATTAGGATAAGATTTGCAGGTCCTCGACCTCTTGAAACTGGTGAGAATGGTCGTTTCTCGTTGTTCCCAAACCGGACACTCAAGAACCAGTGATGTCAGCAGAATGGAGGCAAGGTTTGATGGCTGTATAATTCTTTTGAAAGTTTTTATAAATGTTATCCCGCTTATTGTCTTTTTATACTTCTACTTCTACTTGTTCACCCTGTCTACCTTTATTTCCTCTCGTTGTGATGAGAAATTCTGAAAAGGTTTGCAATTTACGTAGCTAATCTCCCATTTCTACCAGTCGTTAATGTATAGTATATATCATCAGTGGCTCCGCTCAAAACAAATAAGTAACAAATAAGTAACAGAGTCTGTAATGTTTCCGAATAATGCGCAGTTGTTTTTGATGGCATCACATTTATAAAGTATTGGGTTGGCCAGAAAGTTAAGGTTATTTTGTTTTGAAAGAGAATCTTAGTGAGAATGAAGAGAGAGCACGATACTTTGAGCGATTATACAATGTGTTTTCCTTCTGTCTAATGACTGCTCTATACACCTGCTATTCAGAACTATAACTGGTAACTGACAATTATATGGCGACAAATAAAGATTTGACCCCTTTTACTGTACAAAGAATTTTTAATGCAGATTTAGTGATAATTCGAAAGCTCAAATCTCTGGCTAGTATGCTACCTGGCCGTTTTTTTCAAACCACTTTATAACATTCCAACGAAACGAATACATTTGTGTTTCGCACACGTATTTCTCGCAGGACGAATTTCTCCCTCATTTTGCAAGTAATCATTCGACAGCATAAAATTTAACGATTCCAATGTCACTTGTTTTCTGAATGGGCCGCTTCACTGCAGCGTATTAGAGAAAATAAATGCGAGTTTTACATAATCGGCGCACATGTTTACCGACTAACCGGATAATGCAGTCGGTCCGTGTAGTGGCCGCCTATTTGATGCGGCGGGCCGCTATCGATCAATCGAAATGCGTTGGTACGCCACATGTAAAGTGCGATTTTTGCCATTCAACTAGAACTTTTCTCATGCGCTTCGAATAATGTTCCAAATTGGATGTAAGATTCTGTTATTGCGAGATTTCTTCTACACGTTCATGTGCTTTTCGTGTTTCCAAAGATGTAGCAGTAAAACCACCCGGTCTATGTAAAGCACAATGTTGTTTTGAATATCACAGCGTTATAAAGAGGTGTTTTCAAAAACGGCATGTAGCACGGTAGCCAAAAATTCAAGCCTTGAATGATTACAAACACTCTTGTGAAACTTGTCCAGCGGCAAAAGTCAGTTCTTCATTTGCCGCCGTATAATAGACAGGATTTCTAGAATTGTGCAATGAGAATCGTCGAGTATAAGGTTATATGCAACTTTGAGTTGTACATTTGTTTCTCGTAACATTTCACTTACCTATTATAAAATCTTGCTCGTTGAGGTATTCCCGTGTGAGCAGAGTTGTCTACTCACTAAATCATCAGTGCATCAGACTTTAATTTACGTTAACTAAGAATAAGCATAGCGAATTGCTCAATGGAAATTCTCGAAAAAGTGTTCTCTCACAAAAGTGCTGTTTGTAGGACACGAGTTTCTAGCTTGGATCCAATCAATTTGGTCGGAGGCACTGCCAATCTAAGTCTTTGTGATATTTCACTAGATTCAGTTCTAATCTTCTCAGGATTTCAACATTTTTTCTACAATGAGAGTCATATTTCGAATACAAAGTAGTTGTTCGTTAGTGATTATAATTGGTTCTGATTCTAAGTTCGAATTCACAAAAAAACTTTGAAGGTTTTTTGATTTCTTAGAAGATTAGAAAATCCAAAATTTGAGAATTTTGTGCAAACTTGTTTTACAAAATGTTGGTTATACCTTTGAGACGACGAAGGAATATGTGTCCTATTAATCTATAAGGTTTGAACTGCTTCACCACTTTCATTAGTAGGAAATCACCTTGAGTTGTTGAAAGCTTGACACGCGAATGGGTCCAATACAAAGACGGGCGTTGCATGTTGTGTGAGTTCTAGAACTGCGGAGCATTTGCATAGAGGTATGTGTATGGAGAGGCTTTCATTTACATGATAGTTTGCCTGCATCTTCACACTCTGAACATTGATTCTTATAAGGAGGAAATACATTTGATAGCCCGTACAGCCAACGTGTCCACAATATTTTGGAAGGTCTCCCACCAAATTGTTTTGATCTTGAGCGTGCTGGTTCGTTATCGGAAAACATCGCCTGAGGCCCTTGTTGACTTCTCCTCACACATTTTGGTGTGGTTATATTGCTTTTATTGCTTTGAAATTGCACGTGAATGGAATGCTTCTGATATAAAGTGGACACATAGATAGGAATGGTCAACGACTTCTGCGAAATGATCAGCTGCGTTACTCAGCGCATTTGTCTCTCATCAAATCTTTGCGTTGTATTCGATATACTTCGAACGTTCCTATTGAACGAAAAACGAGGTTCCTTCAATCTCTGATCTCCTATTTAATTCATTTTTTTGCATTCACCAGAGTGGTTTTTATTTAGTAACCCATAGTTTTATCGTTTTGCCTTGTATTAAAGTTACAATACTGCTGGCGAAAGAGAGCAGTAAAGGAATTTGCTTTCATCACTTATCAATTTTCGCCCTAGTCAAGTGACTGAACGCTCTGCTGCATCACAATTTGATCAATTGCAAAATTTTGTGACGCGCTGTCATTTTCTTTCGGCCTATGGAACGCTGATGTTCGATGAAAAAGCTGCTTGTTCAATGAACTTCGTACTTTTTCGTATGAAAGACTTTATACCATTATCAATAAGAACAAACAAGATGGTGCTACATTTTCGAGCATCGAATGGCCATGGAAGTTTTGAAGAGTACCGTCACACTCTCCTATTGTGCTCATCGCTTGTAAAACTCAACCTGTCCTTCTAGACTGCACGTTTTAAACATCTAAATTCAGATGTCGCAGCTCTTACTCAACGTCTAAACTCCCCTGAATTGTTTTTGTAAGTGTCGCAAGTGCTCATGCTGTCAGCAAGCATCATGTAAAGTAAAGGTGAATGGTCAATTCATCCTTCCTAGATTGCTACAATGATTCTTGTCTGATTGTTTTATCTTGCTTTTTCATCTTAATACTACTTACTTATTGATTTGTCGTTGTTTGCATATTAGCTGATTCTCCCTTTGTCTCACTCGTTGTTTTTGTACTGGCAGGGTTCTGGCCCGAAATGCATAAAGTTGACGGCCTGCGTTGTGATTCGGAAGTAGTGAAGCCCACTGAGCAATGAGCATGTGATTAGAAAAGTGGGATGCACTGAAGGATATCGTATGCCTCGCTGACAGCGATTGCTGCGTGGCAGAGACAAGATACATCTTGGTTAGTGTAGCGAGACTGGTGTGATGTTCATCCAAGTAAGATTTGAAGTTCCAGTTGTCGTTCACACTGACAGTAGAACTCATATGGCCAAAGCAGTACTCCTTGCACCACTACATCTGTCTGTTGAGTTTCAATGTTCACACTATGAAGTGGTAACCCCGACTTTTGTGCAATCTTATGCTAATTTACAACACCCAAGTCACATTCCTCGGTTAGCCCCACTCCATAACATCATACTATTTTTGCCACTGTCGCTTCATCTCACAACATTAAAGATGCAACATTGCTTGCACAATGGCATTATGGCTTTAGCTATGGATGTCAACAACGAAATTGTAAATAAAAAGCAATTCATGCGCTCAAATGTTGCAAATTTTGTCGAGGTAATATGACCAAACTTAAACCCTGGCAAAGACTATATGTACAGCGCTGCGTAAGTGCCGGTAAGAGATCTTATGAAAGGGCGAAAAATATATTTTCAGATTATATTGTTTTAGCAGGTCTCAGAAAGTAGTCGAATATCAAGGCAATAAGTAATGTATAATATAAAGTATATATGCATAAAAAATATGGTATACAATTTTGAAGCTGAAGCTAACCGTTCGGTTTATAATATAGTATATAATATGTAGTACATGATATATAGTATATATAATACATTACATATATTGAAACATGTAGTATATAATATGATATATTTTATTATCAAATATTAATATATAGTATATAATGTGACATATATAAATATTAAAAATTATTACATAATAATATTTATATTAATACATGGGGTACTTTGTGGTTATAAGACGACAAATGAAAAGCCGAACTCATTTGCTAAAGAGGAAATTTTTATAGGAGTGTTAGCAACCAATTGAAAGCTGAGACTTCACACTACAGCCTCACTTCGCCAGTTTTTCAAAACACCCTTTCATAACGCTGCAAAATCGAAAGAAAAACTAGCGTCAGATGCGCATATTTCTCGCCGGACAAAGCGGACATCTAAGACCAATACTATGGTAAAGCCTTAGCATAACTTTTTTCTTACTATTTCCTTTCGCAACTTCTGTGTGGATTTCAGGAATTCGTGTACTGCATACACTCACATCCATCATCCGCTAAGATTTTGGACTTTTCAAAGTGGATTCGACCGCTATTTGAGGATTTTCGTCTTTACTACGAATGCCGCAACTGGATGAGCCCATATATGCAGAAATGCTGCAAATACAATTTATTACCCTGAAACTCTATAGATAAGAGCGATCTAATTTTTGCAAAAAGAAGAGAAACAAATACGCGTTTCCTAGTCTAAAAATCAATTAGCAACAAAACTAACAGCAGCTTAATTCCATTCTCAATTTCTATCTCGTCATTGCTGTTTATTAATATCGGCTGAATCGTTTTCAATCTAGATTTTCAACATCACTCACTGCTTTTTAGATGCTATGTGTGATAGCGTCAACAGAGATGGAATAAAAATTACTAAAAATATAAAATAATTGAAAGAAGTAAAAATAAGAACGAACAAAAATTGCTTTCAATTACTGAACTAATAAAATTACTAAAAATTGCTGAAATTACTATTAAGTACTATTTTCCAGACAGACCGCTCTTTTCTATGGACTTTTGAAGTGATACGAATCTCCCTAACTATTTTGTGTTCTTAGCAATATTTCGTTATGAAAGTGTCCCTTCAAAATATACAACACAGTAACTGTATAGAAGTGTTAAAGATTGTTAGCACATTGTATAACTTTGCTATCTACTTAAATCATCTCAGTTGCAGCACAGTGTGAGAAATATAGCTACATAAGTCGAGACACGAGCAAAACTTGCTACCTGAAATGACTTTGAACGCGCGATCACTCTTTCCAGGGGTTCGCGTGCCTAGTTATGCTTTCTGTCAACCATATCTTATTGTATCGTTGTAAACACTAGAAACTGCAATGTTTTTATATTTTTATTTTATCTCTATAATAAATCTTAATGCAGCTCCTTGACTGTTGTAAGGCCATCGGCCGAATGTTAATTTTTATGCAAGTGCGTGAAAAATTTTTCCGATATCTTATCTTATGCACAAAACGTTGGGATGATTTGTATTGCAAGCATAAGTAAAATCTGAGAGCATGAAGCGAGTGCTTACGGGGCGACCGCTTATTTACCCCTTGACATCGGCGTTGAAATCTTGCACGACACGCGGCGCGGTCGTGTGGCGAGCCACAATGTCAATGTGGTAATTCGTGAAGAAATTTGGAAGCGATCGTGAGTAGATGGTTGAGTCATCGTAAGAATTTGATAGATTATGACTGATGAGACCTCAATAAAACTATCGGTAGTAGAGACGACGCTCACGCTTCTCGAACGAACAGAACAAAAACGACGTATACAGCAAATCCTTGTTTGAAAAGTACTTGTGCATTTTGTTATGAAAATTAGTTATAAACTGCTTGTTGCGAGTAAGTATAAATCTTTCGTAGAAATTGTGAAACTGCTCGCTCCAGTTTTTGTAATAATCATCAGATATATGGAACAAGTATAGGAATAATGGAATAAGTTCATTGATTTGATACCAAATGTGCACGTATGAGCGCGCCAATACATATTTACTCCTAGACAGACGAGAGACAGCGAGGGAAGTATAAGCTAAAAACGATTCATGTTGCTGTCAATGAGACAATGCAAGGATGTAGTTACGAAAAAAAAATTATTTGTAAGAAATGTATATTACTTACGAGGTCGGCGTGAATTAACCATGCCCATTGTGAGATAAGAACGCATATAGCGTAGTGCTTGAAGGTGCTCTGCGAGGCACACGAAGTCGACGTTTCGATATGGCGCTCATGGCCCACCAAGCCTTCCATACCCCCGAGCTCGGCAAATTGTACCAAACTCTTCTAAGACTATATGCAGCACTGACTTGACAAATCATTAGGACACCGGAGTCATCGAGAAAGCCAAACATGCTTTCAGTCAACTCGAACGAAGCTAAAAATTGACGAATGTATCGCGCATTCTTCAGGGATTAATCAACGCTGAGAGCATTATCTTTTATTGTAAGATAGTGGTACTGCATTTTGGGGAATACCACTTCATGGTATCTGGGAAGGTAGCCAGCCCAATAACCACAGTTTATCAGCATGTCTGCAGGAAGGTGATCCTCGATAACAACACAAACGTTGCATTTATAAAATCAACGATGTTGGCTAAAAAACATTGCTAGCAAGTCTATGACAACGAGGTTCATCAACCGTTTGGGACGCGGTAGTGGTGCATACCGTGCGATTGGAAGGCAATATCGAAGTGAACCTGATCAATTTTTTCTTACTAATCCGTATACCGTAAAGAACAGATCAACCGTTCTTATGAAATTTCTTTTTTTTCATGATAAAAATCAGGAAAAAGCACCTGTTGAAGAGCAGTATTTGATGGACTGCTCAATCGTGCATTATCACAAAAGGAATCGCATGGTCGTCAAAGGTCAGCGTTACTCTCTGATGCATCAGTGTGCCGCTTTGTTGCGTGCGTATGAAGCCATAAAACACCCAAGTATAGAACATATGCGCATACAATCCTCACAGTGTTAAATTTCAAATTGGTAACCATCAACTTAGCCCACTCGGAAAGGGCAATACAAATCGTTGAGAGCAGCGTGAAAGCGAAGCGGCGCGCGATTTTCGTCATTTGGTTAGGATTTTTTGACGATTCTGAAAAATTTCTGGGAAATCTGTTTTGAATTGGGGCAGCACGATTTACTCTTCCCGCTCATATGCGTTCGGGACATATACATCTTTTGCATATGAAGAAAAACGCTAATTGCTCACGCAAACATATTGTATTGATATCTCAATTGTCAGAAGACTTTCGAAGGATTTTACAACCTAAATCTTTGGATTTTGATAATTTTTATTATTTACATTACCTATAAGCCATAACATCAAAAAACAACATCGAATAGTTGGTCAAAGACGGTGATACATATTTTATGCGATACTAATTCATCGATAACCCTGAATAATTGTCGGAAAAGTAGTATATTTTAGGAGCTAAAACTTGAATAGATTTATAAAACATACTTTGTTGTCCTATGACTATTTGCTCCTTTTTTATCCACTCATACTTTACATGAACACTATTCGTCGCTGCAAACTTTGCCATTGGACATGCCACTTATCTTGCATGTCCTACGTACTTTTTGGTTAGCTACCCTCAAGACGATTTCCTTCAGCTTGCTCAAGTTCATCTCGTAAAAGACTTTCGATGTGACCACGTGAAGGTCATTGCGGCCGCCCACCAGTGCACCACAGGGATGTCAAACGCTGCACAGGAAGATCATCATTCCTAAGATGTGATCTTTTACAAATACAAAAGACCCAAAAAGAAAATTTTTATGCTAAAAGAAATTCTAAAGCGAGGAGAAGTCACTGGGATACTCCCATATGCGGTAGAGAGAAGTGAAAGTATTGATGATACCTGCCTGAGTCATTCGAGGATGAATGGGGTGACAGGTAGCACGGATGGTAACCACCATCATGAGCAATGACATGCAAGCATTTGTTGGGCAAAGATTGGATGTCTTCTTCCCAGAACGAATGAGGCAGGCGATCAAAAAAGTCAGCGAAGTCACTTTCGAGTTTATGCAGTCATTCAAGTTTTTTTTTTCAGCTGGCGCTGCTTAAAAAATTTGGAAGAGATGTTATTCCGAAGAAGCAATATCACGGCTACTTGGCGGATGTGGTAGTGTGCTCCAGACCATATTCCCCACAACGTAGCGACTTGACTTCACAGTGTGCGAAGTCGATCGTTATCCTGGAGATGAGCAACACTGAGTCGATTTGGACGCTTCTCTCTCACTGTTGCAGCCAACATCAGCAGCTGTTTCCCGTGACGCCACCATTGATTTTCTGCCTGTTGTCGGGAAAATTAAGAAACAGCATGCCTTGTCAATCCTAGAAAATCGAGAGTTCAATCTTTCGGGTATGAAACCTGATGTTCGGTTGAACTGGCGGTTCCTTGGCGCTAGACAGTCAAAAGGCGAGTGTTCTGCGATATTCTCCTATGAGATCCCCGACTCATCTTCAGCGAATGTCAACCTCAGGAAGTTCTGAATGTGCGATCACAATGGAGGACTTTCGCATATGGCCGCGCGTGTAGAGCGGTGGTGGTCTCTCATTGCATGAGGTGTCCATGAGGGGTCACTTTCGTGTAGCCCGTTTCATTAACGTGATAACAAAACGCAAAACCGCAAGCGACCTCACTTCCGTGCCTTTGCCTCATACTGCTAATCCCTCGAAGTTGTGGTCCACAAAAAGCATTCGCAATATAGGCAATACTCTCTTAACAGAGTGTTACCAACCACTGCTGCTGCGTGACATAAGTGATAGAAGCAAAAAGTAATTTTTTACAATTACATGCAGCTTCGTAGAATTGACAGATCGGGAGCTTCAAGCTCTTACTCTATAGATGTATCAAAGGTGTTTTCTTGTAAGCAATGAGGTACTTTCTTGAAATCAACCTCTGCTTAGTAGAATGTATATGTATCTCGAACAATGCCAAAAGGCTATAAGATTGCAGATAGAAAGAAACGCAGTAATAGAGAGCTTCCAGGAATCATGTAGCAACTGGATCACTTTACTTCTCCTCATGGGCTCAAGAAGTCAAACGATATCATAAGAAATCTAGTGAGGGCAAAACCGCTCCAAGGCCTACTCGTATTGAAGTGCTTTTGTAGTTGCTTCTTTTATCGCCCTCTTGTATTACTGAAGCAAAGAATACAAAGTCCACTGATTTAGTCACACCGGTATCTAGAACTTTTGGTACCCGAGTACCAGTACCCGTAAGCGCGAACTGATCGATCTAAATTATTGGATATACAAGAGAGCATTTCAAGACATTTGTAAGGACAAAAAAACCTCCTCAATGGATTTTCCAGCCATCGCGAGAGCATCTTTGATGGGTTGCATAACCCGAAGCTCAATGACAGCTAACATTTCTTCAAGTTTTTTACGTGTTACCTGAAGCAGAGCTGTCAGAGCCTTCACGAATAAGCAGCGAAGCTTTAGGAGATAAAGAAAACTTATACTTTGGCCTTGTAATTCTGATCTTCATAAAGGCTGTCTAGTTGAGCATATTGCTATTTATTCGCAGATAACACCTAGAATCAATTGTTTACCAGATAGAATGCAGATAAACAACGTTGAGAGCAGATTAAAATAGCCTATTAAGATGTCATGAAAGCCCACTTGCTTGACCCGTTCAGCCTCTTTCACTAGTTTAGCCATGCATCGGGCGTTTATCATAATATCTCTGGTAGTCTTCACAGTCTCACGAAAAACCTGAGAATTCAATCACACATTACACTTAGTTAGTTGGCCAGTTAGCCTATCTTTTCAAGATGTTTTGCCATCCTTAGAATGATTTATAAGCCTCCTAAAATCCTATAGAAGCCGACGCCGATTGCTCTGACTGCAAGATTCGAGACATTTACTATCTCACTGCTCTTGTCTTTCTCCAAAACATACCCAACAATTTTCGCATTAGTCCAAATGCTCACCAAGTGGATAAATTCAGCAAACATGTGATCGCTCCGTAGGTTTTGGCCCTAAAGTATTAAACACCAATTTATCAACCAGAAGTAACCAAAATTGCATGATTCTAATATCGTAGAAATGCACATTTTCTTGCGAACGTTTTGATGTACAACTGCGTATATTTGCTTTGAGATGGAGCTTTCTTGTGAACAAATTCGTTACCTACTCATGTACGAATGACGCGAGATAATGGTAGTGAAGCTGTACGCAAGATTAATGGATATTCATATAAGCAGCTCAGGCGCGACTGGCCCTTCAGACTCTTCTCACCAGCTCTGAACATCTCGAACCACTTCCTAGCTGTCCTTTCTGCAACTGTATCAACGTCTCAAGTTCCATTAATCGTACCGCTTCACTATTACTTTCTTCCAAGGCACCATTCGTGCATGAATAGCAAGCAAATTTGTTCCCACTCAGAGACAGCTCCCTCTAAAAGCAATGAACAGCAAGTTGTATACCAAAATCTTCACGAGAAAATGCGCAACTGAACGATACAAAAACCCTGCCACTTAAATTGCTTCTGGTCAATGATTTTGGTGCTTATACTCTAGTGGCAAAACTTATAGAACGGTCTGATTATTAAAATCAATCACTCAAGAGCATACTTTACAAGCACCCATATCATGAATCATCAATGTTTGAGGCTTGTCCTTAATCTCTTACATTCAAAAAACACCGCAGTTGAGCGCAGCTGCTGATCCATCGTTTATTAACTGGAATACACTTCGATTAAAAGTCCGAAGCGCTCAGTACACGGATCGAGTTCATTATTTAACCGCTATTTTAGCTGAGGTATGATGTTACAGTATATCTAATTGGGTAGAATAATATGTATAGCTTCAAACCTCGGACAAAGTCAAACCCGCATTTCACCCTTTCTCGGGCGCGTGCAAACCAATTGCCCAGCGAGGCTCCTGGTTTCTAACACACGCTCCCGAAATAAGCGAAATCCGAGTTCGCTTCCCGTCTGATGCTCGAAGCCTTATCTAGCACTTTGTATCAATAGATATATAATCGCAACAATACACGGTATTAAAGGGCTTACTTGCAACAAATTTAAGCCAGCAATGTTGCCTACAGCTATCAGTTCACGACGTGCTGCTTGGTTGAAGAAAATCCACACAGTGATGCGACATCCTAAGCACTTTGGATGCGATGCCAATCGATATTACGTGTATCAGACGTTTCACTAACCGAATTAGATTTCCTTAACCTTTGCGACCGCATGCATCAGTTTTAAATGCACAATTTTCATAGGTCTTTTTCGCTGGACAGAGTTTTCTCAATAGAATTTCAATAGTCATTCAAAAGTTAAACCTCGTCAAATTCAACGCTGCGTTTTGGTTTCTGAAAAGGCTTTCTTAACGCGCCGCAACTGCGAAAATGAACAACATCTCAAATTCGGAAGGCTCTGTTTGCACGGCTGGATCTGTGGATGGCTTTTTATTGGACCGACTAATACTCACTTGATAGTATGAATCTCGGCGTGCGAACCGCGCCGCGCGACCGAACCGCGCCAGCAAAAAGCATAGATTTTATGTTTGTTTAACACAGTATCGGTTACAGTAAATTGTTAGGAATATCTCTGGAACATTTCCATAAAAAACTCTCACCTGGTCAGTCACGATTGAAGGAAACGCTCTAAGCTGGTTGCTTTTAAAAAGTCAAGCCCTGCCATCAGTTGCACGTCAAAATCCATTTGGCAGAAAGGTCATGATATGCTCTTGGTGGAGCACTGAAGGTGTCTCGTAATTTGAGCCTGTTCCGAGTGGTCGCGCCAGCAGTGCCGAATTCTACTGTGAGCAGCTGGACCGAGTCTACGATACGCTGAGGAAAAGGTATCCGACATAGATCCGTCGATACCGCGCGCTATTTCAGTAAAACAATGCCCTCACTTTTCACCGCAGAGAAGACTAAGAAGAAGCTTAATGAACTGTATGCAGTCGAGGCCTTGCCGTGGCCAGACTACAGTTCATATGCTACGTCGTCCGATTATAATCCAGATCCGCTCAATGGAACATTTCCTGCGTGGACGCCGATTCGCGACATTTGAACAAGCTCAAGAGGCTTGTCAGGAGTTTTTGATTTAAAGCTCAAGAAATGACGATTTCGCGTAGATCCGGAAACCTACAGATCTCTGGTAAAAAATCGTCGGTGACGATTTTCTTTATTTTGAGGAGCTACTGTTGATTCTAATTGAATTTATGTATAAACTTTGAAAATCTAACGGGTGCTGTAGAACTTCTTCTACAACCTAACTACACCTGATTCCTGCGCCCAGCGAGCTGTACATCAAACTCATCATAAATCACCTATCATGGCTTACAGTTATGCAATAATGTCAAAACATATGGTAGTATATGCGCCGTGAACATTAGTTTACATCGTATTAAGGAAAAACCACAGAAATCGTGATCATAGTTTCAAACATCGGCTTGCAAATTGGCAACAACAGAGGTGGTATGCTGAATATAAAAACAATTGTCAGTTTTTAAAATCATTTATTTCCAGTTACGAATAATAGGACTCATAGGTGTCATAGGACTCACTACAACTAAAACAAACGAACACAAATTTCTGAACAAATGTGCCATAACACATAAGTTCTTTCAACTACATGCGAATTATACTATCCAATTTTTCTAGCTGATTTAGTGACATTCATGAACCTTTTTTTTAGCAAGAACATGATTGAAGTTACATGAACACATTTATTCAAGAATGCCTTAGAACATAAGACGGTGCATTTCATCAACGAATTAACCGGAATGAATTTTCGCCATCCAGTAGTATGTGATAAAAGAAACCTCAATAATGCTATAAGTAGTAGCAACAACGTCACTGCTTCCTCCAAATCCAGGACTTCCGAACAGGAGAGCAAGGTAAAAGTCATACTGAAATTGAACTTCATTGAACTTTTATATGCTGTCATATTTACATTGACTCACATTCCTGTCATTTTTATATTCTGTTTATAAGTCAATAAGTCCGTCCAATCATTAGGATATATCTTTTTCCAAAAACTGCAAAATCGGGATACATTACAAATCAACCCTAATCGCACCAAAATTCCTATTACCGCTCACGTGTCCACGATGCTGCCTTCGCGGACACATACACCCGGAAGACGACGCAAAGCTTGTTTGCTTTTCTGGCAGACTAGCCATCCCACTGTTGCTGCAGAGAACAAAGCAACTCCTGGCCAATGAGCAACAATAAACTTCGGGGTCCACCCAGGGAAGTGAGGAACCGTCGGGTCCAATATGGCGCGAGTTTACTATTCTGCTTTATCACATGCGGAGGTATTCCAACGTAATAAGTGAAAGTATCCTCTTACAAAGAGCTGATTTATAGAACCCGATACGCGTGTTTCACACTTGACAGTCTCATCAGTATGCCTGATAATCATTATTTGAGCCACGCATGTCAGTGGTCTGTCAATGAGGGCTGACTTATAAAGCCCGATACACGTGTTTCGATCTTGCGATCTTGTCAGTCGGGCAGTTACCCTTTCTCGTCATTTGCTAATCTCTGTGGGTGCTCCAGTCCCCACAATAAGAGTTAGCGACGACGTACGTTTTACACTCTATGTTCAGTGAAGAACTCACCAAACACAGAGTTTTGTACACTCGAATGCTCGTGGCTAGTATATTTAGTAGTATATGGCTGCTCGTGGCTAGTATATTTAGTAGTATATGGCTGCTCGTGGCATATTAAAATTTGAGCTGTGGTCTTAAGAAAACACTCGAAATGAAAGATATGTTATATTAAATATACTAGCCACGAGCATTCGAGTGTACAAAACTCTGTGTTTGGTGAGTTCTTCACTGAACATAGAGTGTAAAACGTACGTCGTCGCTAACTCTTATTGTGGGGACTGGAGCACCCACAGAGATTAGCAAAAGACGAGAAAGGGTAACTGCCCGAGTGACGAGATCGCAAGATCGAAGCACGTGTATCGGGCTCTATAAGTCAGCCCTCATTGACAGACCACTGACATGCGTGGCTCAAATAATGATTATCAGGCATATTGTAATTTGAGCTGTGGTCTTAAGAGAACACTCGAAATGAAGGATATGTTATATTAAATATACTAGCCACGAGCATTCGAGTGTAAAAAACTCTGTGTTTGGTGAGTTCTTCACTGAACACAGAGTGTAAAACATACGTCGTCGCTAACTCTTATTGTGGGGACTGGAGCACCCACAGAGATTAGCAAAAGACGAGAACGGGTAACTGCCCGACTGACGAGATCGTAAGATCGAAACACGTGTATCGGGCTCTATAAGTCAGCCCTCATTGACAGACCACTGACATGCGTGGCTTAAATAATGATTATCAGGCATATTGAAATTTGAGCTGTGGTCTTAAGAAAACACTCGAAATGAAAGATAAGTCTCATCAGTCCTGCGGTACCCTTTCGGCTTTAGCCAATCCACTCGAAGCACTCAGTCCCCTATATTAAAAGTAAGCGACGACGAACATTTTACACTGTAAGTCAAGTAAAATTATCACTGAAAGGACAGTGTTGCGCACTCGATTGCTCTTGGTTGCTATCGTTAATATATCACACCTTTCGTTTCGAGCGTTTTCTTAAGACTACGCTCCACTTACAACATGTCAAATAGTCATTTTTGGAGCCATGCAGTGGTGTTATATGGGCACTTACACAGTACAATAATACACGTGTTTCGATCTTGGCAGTCTCGTCAATTGCGCAGTGTCTTTCGTCTTAGCCAGTCTCTCTTGGGAAGAACCAAATTCCTCACATAAAGAAGACGCGAAAGCACTATTTGATCGTGCCATTAAGTGAAAGAAATCACTGAATGTAGAAATTGCACCCTCGATTGCTTTTGGCCGGTTCCCCTCAAGCAAGATTGACTAAGACGAAAGGCACCGCACACTGACGAGGTTGCCGAGACCGAAACACCTGCATTGCAGTGTACAAGTGCCTATAACGGACCATGTGCATTGATCAAAAGAAATTATCAGGTATATTGAAAAAATGAGCGTGGTCTTAAGAAAACAGTCGAAACAAAAGGTATGATGATTTCAAATCGACTGTGTGACCGTTTCCACAAAAAAGAAAATTGCGCAATTCGCTAAGCGTTAAGTCGGCAATTGCATGAATTCGGGTACGATATACCTGTCTTATAGCATCCGAGAGCGTAGGTATTGAAGGGAGTAGACCAGTCTGTGTCCAAATGAAGTAGTATTTAGTTGAAAGACTAAGCGTCATACCAACACCCTCGTAGCACCAAATCAATCACGTCAGTTTAGTGATCAGAAAACCGCAGCTCAGATTGATTTTGTTTTGGAAATAAATGGAATGCTTTTTACACCACTTTCCAAACCAAAAAGGGATCATTTTAGTGTCTAGTAATCATTGGTGACATTGTAAGACATAGTGAATTTGAACGATAGTGTTGCAGTATTCTTCTTTTGTGACAAGCTGTTATGAGCAACAGAAGGACATCTAAAAACAGAAAATTGAGTAATAGAAGCAAATCACGCTGTACTGAGACGGCGCTATCACATTATTCACTTGTGCGATTCGCTTTTCGTAGATTTCAACTTATCAAAATTGCAGGCTTGCTTTTATACAAAGAAATTAAAAAGTAGGACAAGTATTCTCCTAGGTACTAGAAAAGCACAACGGTGACGACTTCGAAGTGGTAGTGAGAATTCTAGGGCACGAGTCAAGAACCTCGGCGCGGAAAACCCTTAAATAATTCGGACAGATTTCAAGTTTTCAAGATCGAATAGTAATGCAGCGTATCTGAATATCACAAATGATAAGGAGCATTATCTCATGCTGATTTTCCGGTTTTAATAAAAGTCTATAAGTGAGTATTTTTGCAATTATAAACACCAGAGTGCCACTTGGTCAAACCTTTGCATAAAACAATTGGTATCAGCAAAGCTCTAAATTAGGCCAACTTCATCTGTATATTGCAAGACACTTTAGCAACTATGCTACTCTCGCTGCTCAAAAATGTGGGGGCGTCCTGGCCGCGTGATTGTGATGCTTGTTGGGGAGCGCCAGGGACACCCAACGGTCTCGGCCAGTCGATCACGAATGCCCTTTGGAACACCACAGCAAGGCTATCTTCGAAGTTGCAAGGAGACGCGCTCAACCAGTACTCTACGACGAGTAACGAAGAAGAAGGCGAACACATCATCCATAACACTGCCGTGGTATCAGGTTTTAGTTGTCCCGAAGAACAGTTGTGTAACCCAAAACTGTGACGTGACTGAAACTTATTATAGTGATACAATGACAAAGTGGGAAGTCTGCAATACTTCCTAGTTTTTCTAAAATACGACCCTCTCCTTTCGCACATAGTTCTGCCGCAGATCGTAAATATCCAAGTATTTCTTGGGTATGTCAACAATGAGCAACTGAAGCTTGAAAGATGACTAATATGAATTTAGCTACAGTGAGAGTTATCGACGAACTAGTATAGCATGAAGTATAAATCGTTTTTCTAAGAAACTATTCATTTATTTTCTAATTTTTGAAAGCTGTGAAATCTTTGAGTATTATATATAACAGGAAGAATATATCAAAATTCAAAATTCACGTCGTAATGTCATTTGTATAACTCATCACAAATGACACAATGCCAAAAATAGTTGATTGTGTACTAAACTACCTTTCTTCTATACACATAGGAGCTATATATGCTTCAAAAGTACATGAGCGTGTAGACAAAATTGCGAAATCAAAGTTAAACGAAAAACGCAAGAATCTCTCCACAACGAGTAAAAATCTTCAACCCTAATGGACGGCTATGTAAATGGATGCACGCAGCGCGATTTGCGCAAGTTTCGTTGTATGATAAATGTTTTTTCCTTCGTTTGACAAAATTTTTGGAATTCTTGTATAACTTTGATACAACAAGATTTTCTCTACTCGCTCATAAGCATTCTGTTTAGTTATATGTCTCTTTTCTGGAGAAAAACGTTGGTTTGCTACTCAAACGTGCTGAATTTGGCATTTAATCAATAGTATTGCATTATACGAAAAATTTTTATTTTTGCACTTCCCTAGTTTAATAAAAGACCCACGAGTCATCATAGTGATTAAAACTGAAGAATAACTAGTAATTTATCAAACATGACTATGCATAGTGCACTCGATAACTGTTTATCGAAAACTCTCGCTATGACTAAGTTTATATCGATTATTCGTTTATTTCCAATTATACAGAGTTGATTTACGTGAGAAAGTACTGAGTACTTATGGAGAGCGGAACAATGCTGAGCACGAAGTGACAACCTTGTCTGAATAAACGGCTCAGAATATAGGCAATATGCAAACTATTGGTCAGAAATACGCCTCTAGAGAAAAGTATTCTCAATACTTCTCCCCCATCCGCACCCATAATCGAAAAAAAGCATTTTTATTCCTTCTTGAGATTTTAGTAATTATTTGATAGCTCGAATATCGAAAATCTAAAGGGTGTGTTTTTTTCAAATGGTTTTTACATTTTACAGTGGAGATGGAGTGAAATTTTCTTTCACACTCAAGTATGTTTCACTGAGAAGAACTTTCCATTCAGACTTGCAACAACCATTCGATAGCGCAAATTTCAGAAATTTCAAAAATATCTTTGGTTTTTCAAAAAGGATGCTTTCAGTGCGTTGTTACAGCTAGAAGAATATTGAGTCTCACACTCGGCGCCATGTCGAACGTTCAGCGCAATTTACATGTGGAGTGCGGTGCGTGCCAAGTGTAAAACCTAACACTCTTCTAACCGTAACAGAGCACTAAGAATTATGTCTCTAAACCAGACATATCTTTGAGATTGCTGAGATTGCGCTATCGAATGCGTGCGAAAACTTGAGAGAAAAGCCGTGCCTAGCGAAAAATATTTGGATGTGCAACAGTCTCATTCTTGTTGCTACAGCTCACAAAAAAACTTTATTCAATAGGCTAGCCCACCACTCTAATGGCAACACTTTCATTTGGTGATAATCGACGAGGACGTTTTGGGTATATGCGAGATCTGCATTCGCCCGCTGTACGCATTTCAAAATCTGCTCTGATTTGAGTTCCGTTTTGTTCCAAATCCATATGCGCTATTCCAACGAATCACTGAGATATGGTGGGAAAACTG